>JZKD02S0426434.1:102850-113571 GCA_000966675.3 Picea glauca
AGAACACAAATATCAAATTAGAAAGATATTTCATTAAGAAAACAATAAAAAAATGATTCTACAGACTTAGCTACAGAATCATCTGATTCTGTAGCTAGTCAAAAATAGCAAACAGCACCAGATAGCAATCAAATGGAATCAAAACCAATCATATTTTAATAATCATTAAAAAATGAATTATTAATGATTCAATTGAAATTATCATTCAAATCAAACAATATAAAAAGTGAATGCAATCGGAACAGAGTAAAGAATGCTCTGTTTTCAGTTACCATAAAACATGGTCAAACTTTGACAGGCCTGTTTCATATCAAACGAAATGAAGCAGTGAATCAAGTCATATGAGATATGATGTAATCATAATCAATAAAACCATAATCGAACAGAATCGTAATCATATAAGATATGATTTGCGACAACATAATTATAATCGATACCATTGAACACAAAATAGATTTGTTACAGCTGTAACAATATACATAAAGTTCATGTTGTTTCAATCAACAGTAAATATAGGCAGGCTATGGAGATTATGCATAAGATTCATTCTGTTGCGATCAAATTCCAATATGGAAAGCTGTTACGATATATTGAAAACGAAACATGCGTAACAGTATTGACCAAAAATCGACATAGATTTTGATTGCTGGGTGTTACACAATCAAGATCCAACAACAACAGTGATAACCATAAGCTGGGCAGCAATCAAATAAAATCAGGTTTGAGTCAAATATAGAACAACTCATTATCCTGGGCATGATTATTTCCATTTTACAAATCCATTCGTAACTGAATATCCATTGTCACTCCAATTCAAAAGAGAACAGGGCCGATTTGCCACAACGAATTGACTGGCCAGGACTTGCATAACTGTTACGATTTGTGTTACTTCACGATATAAAACAAAACCGTTTTTTAAACATAATCCAAACCGTATCCAAGATGGTCAAAGTTATATTCAAATAAAACCGTAAAAGATAACCATCATTTCATATGTGTATCATAACCAATTCGGATCGCAACATAGATCATGTTCCAAAATTTGAAATGCAAAACAACTTGTCTATAATGGATGCAACAGAATATTCAATTGCAACCAATTTAAAACAATCAAATCCATATTATGATTAATAGAATCAACACCAAATCTAATTAAAACTTTAACGATAACAAAAATTTATTTATCTAAACAAAATTATATACAACAATGCATGCTTGTGTGATAGAGCAGGACAAAGATGTACACCGAGTTTATGAATATGTCATATAAATGGGTGAAAGTCATACCAGCGAGGTTTCTCTGGCTATGCCAATTTCGAATTGACAATTGCTGTAGCCGACTCAATGTTTTTAAATAGAATTGAACCTGTTGCTCGTTGTTTCTTGTCAGTGGGTTGCAGCTTTGCATTATGACTGGTGAGTTTTTCCACCTGATCCTCCAGAGCATGAATTCTGGATTGCAATATCGACACATCTAGGTAGTATCTTTCCAATCATAAGCCACACTGATCGCATGGTGGAATAGTTGGTTGAGCAGGAGAGGGTTTCGTCGAGTCACCGAGGGTTCCATGAGGCATTTCAATGCCTGGGAAATTGGGATCATTCTACAAACAAGGTGGTAAGTTTTTGACAAAGTTGTATGAGGGTTTGTCACACAGTCCTTCTGAGTAGGGATACTCGTTTGCGAGGAAACGTTCAATCTCTGAGTCGGAATCTTCGCTGACCATGATAAGCTCAGGATTAACAATAATTTTGGGTTTATTTCTTGCCATGCGAGAGATTAACCGGGCGTTTTTATTGCCTTTAGAATTTGCATTAGGTTTAGCTTTAGGCTTTTTGGCTGCGGGTTTAGCAATTTCGACCTGTTTGGTCACAGACATGGGCAAGTTCATAGGTGAGTCGGGTAGAGGTTTGGGTAGCAAAACATTGTAAGGCACAGGGGGGGTATGCTTGCTTTCGCTCACCACAGGTTTATCAACCTGTGGTGGGCTTGAGTCCTCAAAGTTATTTCGACCCAAAAATCACCCCAACAGTCACGACGTAACCCCAAATCATAAACCATAATTATTTTAATTAACCCATAATGGAAGAGGCTGGTATCGGCCTGGTTGCTTTTGTACCTCTTATCCATATTAAACAAACTTCTATGAAGGTAGTGAGGCATATTAAGCTCATAGCCTATAAAAACCATCAATAAACGAAGGTGATACAAGAAAATGAACCTGTACCTGCCCTCGCAAGTAATGAATTGCTTGGTTATCATTAGCAGGTCATGCCATCGTTGTTTTAACATATTTGCAGGCAAGCCTTTGTCGCAGGAATTCACCATTTGAGATTGGAAGAGCAATGTCCATGGGACATCTTCCACCTTGCAATTTTTCGACCACTGTTGTCCCGTAGCAGGCAGACTGGTTGCCGATCTAAGAAATTGTTCATTAATTTCCAGTTGCACATCCCCAACCTTGGCTCGGCAGCCATCGAAGGTTAACGCAAATTGTCGAGCCACGCTAGGGTTATAACCATCGAATTTTCTTATGAACGGGAGCCATTCAAACTTCTCCAGGTCGCTATAAGTGCCATCAAACATCAGCAATGCTTGGCAACCGTTGGGCTCGGCCCTTACGACTGGAGCCATGGCTTTTGTGCATAGTAGGGTTTGAATTGAGAAATACAATACACAGGGTCGAAAATCGCTACGGTTAACAGCTGCAACGCTCCAAGGGGAATGGATTAATTGTATGCATGCGAAGGTGGTGGGATTACCACCGCCATGCATGATAATAATGGCACAGTACAGTGCTGTTCCATCCACCATAATATTGTTTAAACCATATGAATCGGCTAACCCGACACTTTGGGCGGTGAATCATTGTATTAACTTTCCATACCATATATTATATCAATGTGCCATTGCATAACTTACAAACAATACACCAAAACCCATAAAACAAACATACGCCAAGTAATGATCCAAATCATAAAATAAAAAACCAAAGTTAAATGTTTATCCAATCGTGATTTCATAACTCAAAAACTTTTTCCATTCAACATGAAATCAAAACTCATATATTGATTATGCGCTCATAGCATAATATATAATCAAAGTTTTATAAAACATTATGACAAATGATTTTATAAAATCGACAAGTCAAAGGTTTATAAAAATAAGGATCTCATCACATAAAACTAGATCAAACATGACCCTTATGAAATCAAATATAACCCATAACTTAATATGCTCAAAGTCTTATTAATCAAAATGCGCAATCAAAGTAAGAGTATATAAATGGACATAGTTTGAAAGAAAACCACTCCATCCACTTAATAGCAAACCAAAGGTAAGTGCCTTTCGGAATATCAATGAGAAGATGATGACAGTCCAAATAACGAAGGAGGAGTTTTCACGCTTTCAATCGTGAAAACTAAATCGAAACCAATTTGCAAATGTCACATGAAAATAAAAATGTCTCCTGTTCGCAAAATGTCACAGAAATTTGAAGTTCAGGAGACATAGGTGTAAGCATCTTTTAGGGCAATTGAAAAAATTGAATTGGCTGCCAACATTGGCAACACACTGGGAGAAGCAGTTATCTCTGTCAAAAGAAATGAATTCAGATAAGGACAACAAAGAAACAATACGACTTAAAACAATAACCAGAAAATCATACCAACATCATCATTTACTATCTTTTTCAGTGAGGTTTCAAAAGACACAAACCAATAACAGTCTTAAGGTCAGCAAGCCATGATTTTTATGATAAAATCTTCAATACTGTTGGCATGGCCACTGCTGCCAGCAGGCGTCCATAGCCTCGACAGGGTTGCCATTTAATCCACTTCGACGTCTGTATCCTGTCAAGAAGTTCTAGATTAGAATAAAGGACTTTTCAAAGAGGTTTCTTTATAATTTTACAGATTTTCATTTACCCGACATTGCTTCGCTGCCATCAGGCCTATTCAGTACCCCGGCGAAGTTGTCTTGGCGCCATGCTTGCATTTACCTGCTGCCAGCGGACCTGTTCAGCATCCTGGCCGGTTTACAAACACTTCCCACAGCTCTTATTAATATTTTTATTTTGTTTTTCTTTTATAGATAGCTGAGCGGGGTAACGCTGAAAAAATCTTAATATTTTATCATATTTTTCAGACCTCATCAGAAATTTTTTATACTGTCCTTTATTCAGCTCCAGAAATGTTTTATTTCTAAAACAACTTGCTGTGACGGGGAGATATCCTTTTGAGTCTTTCCTTTACGGAAAAGGGACAGCGTGAAAAGATAAAGATGATCATGACAAGCTTCACTTAGAGATTGAAATTATTAAACTTCTTTCAAACAACATTTTCCAATATCATTTTCGGAAATATATCACTGATGTTTGTACAATCTTTCAGAATTTATTTCAGCGAAGAGATTTTCTTATGGTCTTTGTCTGAATGGCTCAGTGCATAGGCATGCATATGTTTCAGAAATATGAAAAACTGATCATTCAAATCAAAATAAAAAAACAAAAATAAAACGAAAAGAATGCAAACAAAAGAAATATTTACATAATATACAAGGATAAAAATCAAGCAAAGTATCTTTTTAGGGCTTGGCCATTCACCGGGTAGGTGTCAAGTTTTCCTTCAAGATTCTACAAATGAAAGGAACTAGGACCCAACTTTTTAGCAA
Organism: Picea glauca; assembly: GCA_000966675.3. Lineage (NCBI taxonomy): Eukaryota > Viridiplantae > Streptophyta > Pinopsida > Pinales > Pinaceae > Picea > Picea glauca. Next base: position 107,523 of record JZKD02S0426434.1, read on the forward strand.
TCAAAAATGGCCCAAGACACAAATTTTGAAATTTGGTGTGTTCACACCTCCCTTCATGTGGCTTGTCCCACTTTAAGATGAGATCGCCTACTTCAAAATTTCTATCAGAAGCAGAATTAGAATCGAACCAGCTTTTAATCAGTTGTTGATGTTGATATAGTTTACGCTTGGCTTGGGTTCTTACTTCTTCTAACTTCATCAAAGTGTTAATATGTCTTTCTAAAGGGGGACACTCTTCTTCTTGAGATTTTTGTGACAATTGAAGTGAAGGAAGAAGAATATGAGGTGGTAGAATGGCTTCTCTGCCATAAATGAGAAAAAAGGGGGGATTACCTATAGTAGCTTTGGGTGTTACTCTATCAGCCCACAGTGCATTAAGCAGTGCATTGTGCCAGTTCTTGTGATTTTCAGCCACGGTTCTCTTGATAATCTTGATCAAGTTCTTGTTTGTTGATTCTTCTAAGCCGTTACCCTGGGGGTAGTAACTCATGGAATACTTCAGCTTTATTCCCTTGTCTAAGGTGAACTCACTCATTTCAAGAGAGGAAAAGTATGAAGCGTTATCAAAGACTAGACAATCAGGGATACCAAAATGGGTGATGATATTTGAGTTTAGAAAAGTGATCACCTGACTTGTGTTAACAGTTCTTAGCGTGGCGGCTTCAGACCATTGAGTAAAGTAATCAGTGGATGTCACAATATATTTGTGTTGTTTTGAGCATGGAGGGTTAATAGGACCAATGATATTAAGGCCCCATTGCTGGAAAAGAGAATTGACTGAAACGGGTTGCAAGGGGAAGGCTGGTTTTTGCAATCGCCCTGACGCTTTCTGACAAATGATACACTTACGACACAAGGCGTGGGCGTCCCTAAAAAGTGTTGTCCAGTAGTAACTGGCTCTTAAAAACTTATGAGCAGTGGTATCTCCACCGAAGTGACCACCAACTTCTCCTGCATGTAACTCAAGTAAGAATCTTTCTACTTCGTCCTTTTCAAGACAACGCATCAGTATGCCATCAAAATTCTGACGAAACAGTATACCGTTAACTAGATGAAAGGAGGCAGACTTTAGTCTTAAAGCTATTCTCTTGGCAGGGTCAAGGTGACGGGGTGCTGATCCATATTGAAGACAGTGTCTAATATCATCGTACCAAGGACTTACGAGGTTTTGTGTACAACAAATCAAACTCTGATCGTGCTATTCTAGGTCTGACGTATCACTATCTTCATGGTGTTCAGTTTCTGAATCAACTACCAACTTACACAACCCTTGGCCTCTCACGATTTGAGCTGGAGTGATTTCTAGGTCATATTCCTGCAAGGAGGTGACCCAGTTATCTCTTTTCTCTCCTAACTCTTTTTGTACTAACAAATTCCTTACAGCAGGGTAGGGGATAATGACCTTCATCCTTGACTTCAAAAGATAAGACCGGAAATTCTTAACTGCCTTGAAGACAACGTAGGCTTGCCGATCGACTGCTGGGTAGTTAAGATCAGCGCCTTTGAAAGCAGAGATCATAAAGGCGATGGGTACTTCGTTGTTCTTGGCATTCTTTTGAGTTAAGACTGTGGCATAGGAATGATTAGAGGTGAAATTATAGAGTGTAAAATCTTGAGAGAAATCAGGGCTCATGAGAGACGGAGCTTCTATTATGGCCTTCTTTATAGCATTGAAATCTTGGTTTTCAGCGGGTCCCCAATGATATTGGGTGTCTTTCTTAATCAGGTTCTGGAGAGGCCTGACCATTTCGGAGAAACTGGGGACAAATCTTCTCACGAAATTAATCTGGCCTAGGAAAGACTGCATGGATTTTTTGGATGTAGGTGGGGNNNNTTTAGCGATGACTTGGGTCCTCTCGGGGTCAATAATCATTCCATCACTAGACACAATGAATCCTAGTAGTTTACCTTGTTCTACTACAAAGATGGACTTCTTGGGGTTCAGAGAGATTCCGTATTTGCAACATCGTAGCAGAACGGCTCGCAAGTGAGCTAGATGATTGTTTTTGTTTTTAGAGTAAACGGTCACATCATCTAAGTAGACTACTACGGAGTGATTGATTAAGCCTCTAAAAGCAATGTCCATTGCTCTTTGAAAAGTAGCACCGACGTTAGTCAATCCAAAGGGCATTTTGCGATACGCATAAGTGCCCCATGGGGTACGAAAGGTAGTTTTCAGTTGGTCTGGCAGAGACATCAAGAATTGGTTGTATCCAGAGAAACCATCTAGTAGATAGCCTCTCGGAACCAGATACTTGTTGAAGAATCTGTTCCATGGGAGGGACAGGATAATTATCTTTATCAGACGCTTTGTTGAAGTTTCGGAAATCGACACAAAGTCAAATTTCCCCATTTTTCTTCCACACTGGGGCGAGGTTGGACACCCATTGAGTGTGTCTAACATGAAAAATTATTTTAGCATTTAGGAGTTTATTCAATTATTTTTGTACGGTCGGTTCTAGTTTAGGATGCATTTTCCTCAGTTTCTGTTGGAAGGGCAATGTTTGGGGCTTCATTGGGATGACATGTTGTATAATATTAGGATCGAATGTATTAAGATCATCATAAGTCCAAGAAAAGACATCCTTGAATTCTTTAAATAATTTAACAAAAGCAACTTTTTCTTATCTAGAACATCCCAAGCCTAAGTTGATACACTGAGGATTTTCACTAGTCCCTAAATTGACTTTTTCATAAGACAATGAGGAACTGTTGGTTTTACAATTGACCATCCTTTTAAATTTATCTTCAAAATCATAAAACTTTTCTAGTCTAACAACAGATTTGGGTAAAGAATTTACCATGTCCGATAGAGCTTCAGGAAATTTCGAATTAGGTATTACCGTAAAGTCATGCAAATTGTCATCGTGTATTTGTTCATCTATCACGGCGTCTTGAAAGGTTTCCTCCATGTGAAGAAAGTTAATGATCTGCTAATCATCATCAAACACCCTCCATTTTGTGATATTGTCAGGAACGGATGGTCGAAACAATAGCTCCACGGAGAATGCATTTGGAGATAAGCCTTCTGCAGGAAGAAGTTTAGAGGCAACATTAGCGAGTAGATCTGCTTCAATATTATTTGATCTAGGAATGGAATTTATATTAAAAGTAGAAAATTTGTTTATTAAACTCCATACCTCAGACTGGTAACATTTGAGATGCGGGGTAAGACAATGTATAGAATTTCTCACCTGCCTGACCACTATCTCAGAGTCACCGAATACAATTAGATTTTGAATGTGCATGTCTAAGGATTTTCTGAGACCTTGTAATAAAGCCTCATATTCTGCAATATTGTTAGTACATGCAAATTCTAATCTACAAGCCAATAATGTTTTGTTACCTACCGGATCGATAATGATGCAGCCTGCACCAACTCCTTCGTTAGACTTGGAACCGTCGAAATATAAAGACCAAATTTGATTTCCATCGGGTTCACTGTATGGTTGGATAGAAGTTGTTGGTTGCGGATTATTGATAGGTGAAACTTCAGCCATGAAATTTCCGAAGAAGATGTCCATCCCTTGGACTTCAGGTGAATCTGCTGGAGGTGTATATGGTTCATTGGGGTCATTCAAGTCTGTTACCATGAACTTGAGGTAACGCTCATGATTCACCCTGATCTTGTTGGGCTTGCCATTTTCTGGGAGCCATAAGTGAGACCAGTCCGTTGCGAAGTAACCATGTAGCTGCTCCGACCAATCCCTGCTCAAAAATAGACCATACACTTATGGAATATCTACCACAATTATATCAATAACCTGATAAACCTTTGGGTTAGACGATAATCTAATTAATACATTTTTCAACTCGCCTATAACTTTAACATCTGTTTGATCAAGTTGTATGATTTTCAAAGAAGATGGTTCTACTTCGGCGTTAATCTTCTGGAAAACTGACCAGGGCATCACATTAGACGATGCTCCTGAGTCAACCATACAATTATGCACATTTATGTTGAAGATTTCAAAAGTTAAAAGAAAAGGAGGAACATTCTTGCGAGTACTTAGAGTTGTAGCTTGTGGTTTCTTACTCGCATTTTCTAATTCTACTTTAACTACATTACTTGCGTTATTTACAGTATTTACATTACTTACAGGAAGTACAGGAAGGCTTCCTTTATCTTGAAGATCAGGATTATTTTTAGTGGAAGTCTTCTATGGGACTTTGCTTTGCACAACCTTGTTACCAATGGCATTACCATTCTTGCCATTGTCTGAAATATTTTGCAACATCTTTTGTAACAAAAATGGAAATTTCAACAACTCATAAATAGAAATGTTAGCTCGTAATTTATTAAGATATTCAACAACATCATAATCTAATTTAGGGATAGCATTACTCTGTTTAGTTTCTACTGATTTAGATGGCTTTGGAAGTGAAGTTGTAGTGTTCTCGGCAAGAGGTTTGTTTGCGGTCTTGCTCCTAGTGTTGTAAGGGTGCAAAGTCTCGAAGTTAGCTTGGAAGATACTATCCGAGAGGTGTCCAAAGATATTTGGAGAAGACTCTTCTTCTTGAGTTGTTTCTTGCTCAACTTCTTCTTGAGGAAAATCAGGAGGGATCAAGTCATCCTTGGCTCCTAGAATTGTCTGGAGAGCACATTGCAAACTTTCTAGGTTTAAGCCTTCGGGATTTGGATTAGGCCGGTTGGTTTGAAAAGGTTTTCGGAAAGGGGGTTTGTAGGGTCCTTTACTCGAATAAGCTTCTTCAGTTGACCTTTTTAAATCTATAACTTGATTAGACAATTTTTGTACAACTTTGGTTAAATTTTCCAAATCAGTGTTTTTCAGGTTGTGTTTTGTTCTGTGTGGGTCTGGGGATAATTTCAATCTTCTTTTTGGACGAAGAAATAGTCTTGGCTTCATTGCTAGAAGAGTCTTTAAGACTAAGAATGTCTTTTTCAATCTGAGTAGCCTCTTCAAAGGCTTCTAGCAACATGGCCTTTTTAGATCTTTTCACCCAAATAGCTATACTTTGATGTAGAGATTTAGTGTAGTAAGCTATTACAAGACTCTTAGCAGGCATCGAGTCTGTAGGGATTTGATTCTTAAGTGTTAAAAATCTTTGATTAAAATCTTTAACTTTTTCTTTTGAGTTTATTTTTAAACTTGAAAGATCCATGACTAAGACTTCTGGAGGTTTTCCATCTCTAAATTTTTCCAAAAAGCATGACTCAAAATTTTCCCAAGACACTATAGTATGAGGCTGTTGGGCAAAGTACGATGCATTACCCTCAAAGGTGTAAGGGAACAACCTACAGACAACATCTTCATGTTCAACATTACGGAGTTTGATGGCTAACATAAATTTTTTGATACGATCTTCAGCTATCTGTTTTGAATCGGGATCAAACTTAGGAAGCCATTTCTCCGGGTTCTTAGGTAAAGGGTGTTGGTCTCCAGGTACAGCTACAACATCCTGGTCCAACCAGGGTCTAGCAGGGTTGTTCTGATTTTCCATTGGGGTATTGGGTGTAGAAGGCTGAGAAGGTGATTTACCTTCGTCAGAAGAGGAATCTCCTCCAGAAGAAGAAGGAGATGAGGGAGGTGGTGAAGGAGGTATCCCAGATCCTCCTGCAGTAGGATTTGTGTTTGGATCTGTAGGATTCACAGTGAGGTCTATGTCGCCTAAATGTTCTATGATATTAGAGAAGTCTAAAGGTTGACCCCACGGGCGGTTTGGTCACCTAAGACTTGCTAAGGCACTATGTGTTATGATAAGAGATTGATGAACGATCTCTTGAAAATCACCACCTGTAGGATTAGGGGTTGCTGGCTCAACTGTGATCTGTGGATCTTAGGTTGAAGTAGTTATTGTTTGAGGGGGGATATTATCTTGTGAATGGCTTCTAGTCACTATGGGAGTGCGATTAGGTGGGGGAGGAGTATTGCGACCACCTCATGCCATTAATTAAGTTCAGGCCCTCCTTCTAGTGCCATTTGTTGACGGGCGAAATTAACCGTCCGTCAACTGGGAGAGAGGAACCGGTCCAGGGTTGTCTAAATAACCCAATCTGTTTGGAATGAACCACCCTAACGAGTTTAAC
>JZKD02S0426434.1:115153-137798 GCA_000966675.3 Picea glauca
ATATACAACAGTGCATGCTTGTGTGACAGAGCAGGTCAAAGATGTACACCGAGTTTATGAATATGTCATATAAATGGGTGAAAGTCATACCAGCGAGGTTTCTCTGGCTATGCCAATTTCAAATTGACGATTGTTGTAGCCGAATCAACATTTTTAAACAAAATTGAACCTGTTGTTTGTTGTTTCTTGTCAGTGGGTTGCAGCTTCGCATTATGACTGGTGAGTTTTGCCACCTGATCCTCTAGAGCATGAATTCTAGATTGCAATATCGGCACATCTAGGTAGTATCTTTCCAACCATAAGCCACACTGATCGCATGGTGGAACAGCTGGTTGAGCAGGAGAGGGTTTCGTCGAGTCACCGAGGGTTCCATGAGGCATTTCAATGCCTGGGAAATTGGGATAATTCTGCAAACAAGGTGGTAAGTTTTTGACAAAGTCGTATGAGGGTTTGTCACACAATCCTTCTGAGTAGGGATACTCGTTTGCGAGGAAACGTTCAATATCTGAGTCAGAATCTTCGTTGACCATGATAAGCTCAGGACTAACATGAATTTTGGGTTTATTTCTTGCCATGCGAGAGATTAATCGGGCGTTTTTATTGCCTTTAGAATTTGCATTAGGTTGAGATTTAGGATTTTTGGCTGAGGGTTTAGCAATTTCGACCTGTTTGGTCACAGACATGGGCAAGTTCATAGGTGAGTCGGGTAGAGGTTTGGGTAGCAAAACATTGTAAGGCACGGGGGGGGTATGCTTGCTTTCGCTCACCACAGGTTTATCAACCTGTGGTGGGCTTGATTCCTCAAAGTTATTTCGACTGAGAAAATCACCCCAACAGTCACGACGTAACCCCAACTCATAAACCATAATCATTTTAATTGATCCATAATGGAATATGCTGGTATCAACCTGGTTGCTTTTGTACCTCTTAGCCATCTTAAACAGACTTCTATGAAGGTAGTGAGGCATATTTAGCTCGTAGCCTATAAAAACCATCAATAAACGAAGGTGATACAAGAAAATGAACGCGTACCTTCCCTCACAAGTAATGAATTTCTTGGTTATCATTAGCAGGTCATGCCATCGTTGTTTTAGCATATTTGCAGGCAAGCCTTTGTTGTAGAAATTCACCATTCGAGATTGGAAGAGCAATGTCCACGGGACATCTTACACCTTGCAATTTTTCGACCACTTCTGTCCCATAGCAGGCAGACCGGTTTCCAAGCTAAGAAATTGTTCATTAATTTCCAGTTGCACATCCCCAACCTTGGATCGACAGCCATCGAAGGTTAACGCAAATTGTCGAGCCACGCTAGGGTTATAACCATCGAATTTTCTTATGAACAGGAGCCATCCGAACTTCTCCAGGTTGTTATAAGTGCCATCGAACATCAGCAATGCTTGGCAACCATTGGGCTCGGCCCTTACGACTGGAGCCATGGATTTTGTGCATAGTAGGGTTTGAATTGAGAAATATAATACACAGGGTTGAAAATCACTACGGTTAACAACTGCAGTGCTCCAAGGGGAATGGATTAATTGTATGCGTGCGAAGGTGTTGGGATTACCACTGCCATGCAAGATAATAATGGCACAGTACAGTGCTGTTCCATCCACCATAATATCGTTTAAACCATATGAATCGGCCAACCCGACACTTTGGGCGGTAGATCATTGTATTAACTTGCCATACCATATATTATATCAATGCGCCATTGCATAACTTACAAACAATACACCAAAACCCATAAAACAAACATACGCTAAGTAATGATCCAAATCATAAAATAAAAAACCAAAGTTAAATGTTTATCCAATCGTGATTTCATAACTCAAAAACGTTTTCCATTCAACATGAAATCAAAACTCATATATTGATTATGTGCTCATAGCATAATATATAATCAAAGTTTTATAAAAAATTATGACAAATGATTTTATAAAATCGACAAGTCAAAGGTTTATAAAAATAAGGATCGCATCACATAAAACTAGATCAAACATGACCCTTATGAAATCAAATATAACCCATAACTTAATATGCTCAAAGTCTTATTAATCAAAATGCGCAATCAAAGTAAGAGTATATAAATGGACATAGTTTGAAAGAAAACCACTCCAACCACTTAATAGCAAACCAAAGGTAAGTGCCTTTCGGAATATCAATGAGAAGATGATGATAGTCCAAATAACAATGGAGGAGTTTTCATGCTTTCAATCGTGAAAACTAAATCGAAACCAATTTGCAAATGTCGCATGAAAATAAAAATGTCTTCTGTTTGCAAAATGTGACAGAAATTTGAAGTTCAGGAGACATAGGTGTAGGCAGCTTTTAGGGCAATTGAAAAAAATGAATTGGCTTCCAACAGGTACATATCTCAAATCATAAGTATTTTCTACACCAATCAAGGTGAAGAAAGTAAATATTGGGAAAAATGATAATCCCAAAATGGCCAGCATTGGAGACTACTAGGATGAACAAACAATAGAAAGAATAAGAGAGTTATTACACAAGTATGGTGACTTGTTCCCAAAAACCTTTACATATATGAAAGGCATAGTAGGAGAGATAGGAGAGATGAAGATACCTCTCAAACCTAAGGCTAGATCAGTCAAATAGAGACCATATAGACTGAATCCAATATATAAACATAAAGTAAAAGCATAAATTGACAGAATGTTGGAAGATGGAATCATCGAACCAGTAGAAGAATCAGAAGGGATAAGCCCTATGGTAGTATAGGAAAAGAAACAAGGAGGGATAAGGATCCGTGTAGATCTCAGGAAATTGAATGAATCTTTCCTACATGACCCTTTTCCCACACCTTTTACAGATGAGGTATTAGAGAATGTAGGAGGTTAGGAAGCATACTCATTCATAGATGGATTCTCAGGCTACCATCAGATCAAGATAGCTCTAGAAGACAGGTACAAGACCACTTTTTCCACAGAATGGGGATCCTACCAGTATATAGTCATGCCTTTCGGATTAAATAATGCACCAACAATATTCTCAAGAGTAGTCATAGCTGCATTCAAAGAATTCCTCCATCATTTTTTAGAAGTATATCTAGATGATTAGACAGTCTAGAGTCTGTTGAAATATCATGTAGAGGTGTTAAGATTGATGTTGGAAATATGCAGGAAGTGTTATATATCATTAAATATCAAGAAGTGTGTTTTTGGGACACCATTTGGAATACTATTGGGCCATATAGTATGAAAACAAGGATTTCTAGTATACCCTTCCAATATTGTAGTGATTGTCAATTTACCACCACCAAAATCAATACATAAGTGAAGAGCAACATTGGGACACACAAACTACTACAATAAATTCATAAAATGGTATGCGTAGATCACTACACTGATGCAGAAACTATTGAATAAATATAGTAAATTTTAGTGGAATGAGGACTATCAACGAGGGTTGGACACTCTAAAAGAAAATATGGTAAAAAAACTGATAATAGTATTCCCATATTGGGAAAGGACCTTTCATTTTCATTTAGATGCATCAGCCATAACACTTGAAGCTATTATGGTGAAAACAGGAAATGGAGAGTTATACCATCCTATAGCATTTGCAAGAAGAAAAATATCAGAGGAAGAGAATAAATACAATACTGCAGAAAGAGAAGGCCTAACAATGGTATATGAACTGTATAAGTTTAGACACAATCTACTTGGGAAACAATTTAATTTTTTCACAGATCATTCTACCCTCAAATACATAGTCAATAAGCCAGTGTTGGGGGGGAGGATCTGTAGATGGTTACTGTTATTTCATGAATTTAAATTTGAAGTAATAGTCAAACCAGGGAAGTTGAATGAAGGACCCAATCACCTATCGGGCATCACCAATGGAGAATAAACTACAAATTTAGAGGACAAATTCCTTGATGCACAATTATTTTCAGTCTGAGTACTTGATGAATATTTTTTTGACATCATTCAATACTTGAGTACAGGGACTGTGCCATAAGAAGTCAACACTGTGTAGAAGAAAAATCCGGTATTCATAGCTGCAAACTATCAATTGATTGAAGGACACTTATATAAGATGGGCACAGACAACATTTTAAGAAGATGTGTACTAGAACATGAGAGGCCTAGTATTCTAGCAAAGGCTCATGAGGGAATAGTTGGATGAAAGTATGTAGGAAAATCTACCACGCAGAGTACTTAACGATATGGGAAGAAGCAACAATAGTAAAAGATTGTAGCGCAAAGACATCATCACACTTCCTGTTTCAACAAGTGATCACTAGATTTGGATGCCCAAGGATTTTTGTAAGTGACTAAGGCACTCGCTTCATCAATAGTACTATCAAGGCTATGACCTAGGAGTTTTAATTCTATAATCAAAAGAGTACACAAGATCACCCTCAAGCAAATGGAACAGTGGATTCCTTTAATAAGATCCTAGATAATGCATTGACAAAGATATGCAACATCAACATGGATGAATGGGATTTGAAGATACCAACAATATTATGGGTATATAGGAATACATGCAAAATGTTGACAGGAAGGACACCATTCAGGTTGGTGTATGGACAATAAGTAGTGGTGCCATTAGAATTTTTGGTACCTAGTTTGCACGTAGCAACAATCACCAACATGATAGAATGAGGTGCGGTACAAGAAAGGCTAAGTCAACTAATGGGGATGGAAGAAGATAGGATTCTAGTAGGATTTCACCAAGACGTACATAAATAATGGGACAAATATTGGCATGATAGACATATTAAAAGAAAGAGTTTAAGGGAGGGAGACCTAGTCTTATTCTATGACAGTAAATTTCTTCAACACCTAGGAAAATTTAGAATGCATTGGTTGGGACCATATGAAGTGAAGACTGACACATAAGGGGGAGCTATACAATCGAAATATTTAGGAGGTACAAAACTCATAGGAATGATCAATGGGAGTCGACTGAAACTGTATAGGGATAGTCGACCTCCTAACACCTAGAAATTTACCATGTAGTAAAAAGATATGTATATAATGTACTATAATAGAAGTAAAGGAGAGAAAATGAGAAAAACAAATAAAAAGAAGAAAAAGAAGAAACACTATAAAAAGTGAAAAGAGGATAAAAACAAAAATAGACCGACACTCATGGAGGGTCTTGACATAATATAATTGGTGGAACAAAACAGTGCAACACAAGGAACCTAGGGTTTGAAAACACTACGCATAGAAGAGGAGATAACCGGTAGAAAGGTATAGCTTGCAGGAAACACTGCAAAAAGTGAAACAGTGGCAACTATCAGTGCATCAAAATGGTTGCTTATATGTCACACTATAAATTCAAAAAAAGGGGGGAAAATGACCCATTGTGTTATTTTCTAAGAAGAAGAACGTAGATCCAAGTGGAAGAGTGATAAAGTGTGAATTTTCCATAACCTCTGTCGATTTGGGAGCGTACAAGAGCTGCAAGGTATTAGCACTGAGAATCAAACTTAGAATACTATAAGTGTAAGACCAATACCCATCATAATGTTTAGATCTAGATGAGTGATTATATTAAAAAATGGATCAAACTGATAAGGTTTTAAGCGGGATCTAATGCACGAAATTCCAAAGACTATATTCCAGCAAAAAGGGATATCATAATCTCCAGGCAGCACATATTTGAAACATGAATAGAAGAAAATTCAGAAAAACGTCAAGATGAACAATCAATTTCACATCAGGCTTGATTGACACATTCATATGGCTGAAATTCCATTAATTAAGATCCTTCTAATCAAGAAATAAAGATTTTCTCCAAGAAGAGTTGCTTCACAAAATACACAGTAAATCATCCACTGCATAAATTTGCTAACAAAGATGTCGATAAATACTTTATCAATCAATATTCCATTAGATAAAGAATACAAAGAGAATGGAAAAAGAGAGGAGCAAAAACGAATCTTTTACTACACAAGAATCCTCCATCCAGATATATAGAGTCTGAGAATTTACAAAACAATAACAATCTTTTTCTTATCACTCCAATCCTTTCCTTCTCAAAATCCACTTCCATATATAGTAAATGATATCTATATACCACAAGGAGGTCGAAACCAAGGATCTACATAGGACACTCCTCCATTTAGGAGTCTTGTTACAAAATATTCCAACAAAAACTTAACAAATTCCTATTTTTCAGGATCTTGCCTATTGTGATAAATGGCTTTTGAAACAGGTCATCCTGATTGATATGGAGATGGAAAACATTTCTATCATGTCAAAAAAACTCTTAGGATACCATTTCTAACCTTCCTTAATAGGTGGAAACCTCCAAAAAAGGAGAATATCCAAATAGTAACCACTACAGGAAATTTCGTAGCGCCGTTGTAAACTAGTTCTGCACATTCCCTAGCGCCCTTTATGTGTCTGGATAGGTGATTTCGTATCCCCCTTTGTGTGTCTAATATATATCTAACCATAATACATTTTACAAAAGTGAGAGAGAGTGTTTTTATTTGTTATGTGATGAACACAAACCTCCTTCCATTTTCAAAAATACCTTTCCATTTGTTCATAGTCCAAGTTTTAAGTTAGTCACTCAAAAATTGCAAAAGCATCGCACTGTGTGTCGCACTACGCAAAAGGGTCCCACTCTGTGTCTAATATCTCTCTAACCATAACACATTTTACAAAACTGAGAGAGGTTTTTGTTATTTGTTATGTGATGAACAAAACACTCTTCCAGTTTTCAAAATACCTTCCCATTTGTTCATAATAAAAGTTTTAAGTTAGTCACTCAAAAATTGTAGAAGCTAACAACTACATGTGACCCTTTACAACTTCATGTGATAACATTGGCTCCATAGGGGATAGATTCCTCCCTATGACGCTCCAAGAACTGTTTCATCTACAGTGCCTTAGTTGTTGGGCTATGGAGTCATCTGTTAAACCAACCTTTGATACCGCCACTTATTCATGAAAATTGAAAAACATGCTTAGAAACTGAAGGAAAGGAATGCTTGGGAAGTGAGCTTATTACCCATGCTACCCTACCCTAAGCAGATCAGAAACTTTCTCAAGTAAAGGAAAATTTCCATAGTAACCATTCAAGCAACTTCATGACTGAAGGAATCCCATCTATACCATTTATTAATAAAAAATAATAGAAGTCAGAAAACAGAGATAGAAATTTCTTCAGAGAAACATGCTTACCCATGAATACCAGTGAAATAATGAAAACCAGATTTTTCAGACAATCTGAAACATATGACTCCATATAAGCTGCAATGGGGTCTTTGATACCATGGTTGGAAACTTGTTGATTAAGAAAAGGCAATTTCTCATACATACATTCCTCTTTGCTTGAAAACAAACAACCTTCTGGTTCCCTTGAGATCATATCTTGATCATCAACAATTGTAGTCTCTCTTTTTTCAGCATGATGATCACAAAATATTGGTACAACAGGGTTTAAATCACACTGATAATTATGATCATCCAAGAACATAAAGCTATATATGCAATCATCAGTTATAATATGTTCAACATGCTTTGAAAACTGATCAAAATCTAGACATGCATACTTGTCCATAGAAAAATCTGCTAATGTTCAAGAATATGATTCCAAATGTGAATCATACTTACATACTCGTTGTTGTTCTAGATCTGATTCATACTCACTGTCTTCTTGCTCAGAATTTGAAACATAATCACAGTCTTCCTACTCATGTACATGCAAATTTTCAGAATATGCTTGCATACAAATCCTTTTGCTAGCACATATGTTCTCTTGAACTTCTTCAACATCTTCAAATAAGCATCTTAAAGATGAATATTTCCTTTCTCTCAAGAGAAGGACAAGATTTGAATGCTGAGACATTTCATAGTACACCATGGCATCAATCTTGGAAGGTCATATTTCCACTGTGTTAACAGATAAGATTGTATGGGTCAAACAAATTTTTCTTAGTTTTGTTTTTTGAGTCATAAAAAGTTTCAAAAAGGTGTTTTTCAATAATAGACCAAGGAAGAAAAACCTCCTTCAGTTTATGCATAGGTGTTAAGATTTGAGATAAATTACTAAAATAAAATTGCTATAGAAGGGTTCCTGCACTTTTGAACAACTCGACTTCAAGTCCATTTTCATGGGTTTTGAGAAGGCGTTTATAGTTCTTGATGACTCCATTGTGTAGAAGACGTCATAAGAATTCCAACCATACCACTTGAAACCCAAAAATCCTCTGGGAAGGCCTCCAAACACCATTTCAAAATCCATGTTTTGTTTCTTCTCACAACACGTTGCGCTTCTGCAATGTTTGAGTGACTGACTTAAAACTTGGATTCTGAACAAATGAAAAATTATTTTTGAAAATGGGAGGATATTTTGTTCATAACATACCAAATAACACAAACCTCTCTCATTTTTTTGAAAAAACTGTTATGTTTAGAAAAATAGTTCTCTACCTTTGAGCCCTATTTTTGAAGAAAGGTTTGAGAATTTTGGTCAAATTTTGGTATTTTGGCAATTTCATGATGCACAGAAATGCAACGAGCTCATGCTACGCTTTTTCTCAGAGGCTCTAGTGGAGGTCATAATTGCATGGATGAATGAATTTTGATGTGTAAATCCCAGATATACCTTTGGTTTTTCATGACAGTTCCTAATTTTGGAGGAAAGCTAAAAAAACACCCCAAATTTCATGTTTCTGCCATTGCTTTTCAACCCATGCTATGCTTTTGGAGTAAGCTTGGGGAAATGAATTTTTGAGTGTCTTACAGGTGGTTTTTTGAAATTTTAAAGGTTTAGTTGTTTAGAGGACATATAGGGATACCTTGTACAACCTTCATATAATAAAAAATATTAATAAAATCTATCTCAAAATATCCTCCAAGTGCATGCTACGCTTATGTCAAAATGCGCTACAAAATGTGCTGCAAAAACTCTATTCTAAGACTATTGAACTGGTATTTTTGACCATTTTAATTCCAGGAGGATTTTCGGATGAACCATGATGAATTTTCAAAATCCAAAGGAGTTTATTATCATGTTTCACACAGGTGTCATAGATTGGGAGATTCAAAGGAATCTTTGAGCCCTATTTTTTCCGTTTTCATGATTTCTTGATTGAGACATGTTTTTGCGACACGTATTCCAGCCAGCTGGAGATGAATTTCGTGAAACCAAGAGAGATTTTTCTTTATAATGAGATTATCTACAAAAAAGGTTCTCATATTTTACACAGATGTGGTAGTTTGAGAATTACAAGTGGAATTTTGAAGCCTAGTTTTCAGAATTTCACCTCCTGAAAAGCATGAAATCAGTTAAAACATGTCATTCTCTGTTTGTAATTGTTTCTATTTTGGGAAAGGGGTTGGAATTCGAATTGATAAGATGGAAAGGACCTATGGTACTACAAATTTTATGGTACAATAGTGTAGTAAGTTTATAATGAGCTAGGGGAAGGGGGATTTGGACCCAGAGGAATTCAAAGTGGTTATCATTGTGTTCTTTTCTTCTCTCTGTATTTGTTCAGATTTGTGATTCCTTATCAATGGAGATCAATTTTTATTTTTCCATTTCTTTCTTTCTCTGTGTAGTAATATTAAAGAGTGACTAATTTAATCTTCTTTTTATTCATACAATGATTGAGTGATGTTCTTCATTCTTTGCATTGGTGATATATAATTTGTTAATACATATATTTTTTACTATGAGATGATTGTTTTAAAGTGTTGGAAGTATCTCTGACATGTTCAGATCATAGTTTTATTTTCCTCATCCATTTATCAAGTGTATTGTCTGATCTGAAGTTGATAAGGCCACTTTTGCTAAAGGATATAGTTGGGAATGTGTACAAGATATGAATTTGATTGTCCTTATGGTCAAATCCCTGTGACTTTAAAGATTATCTTTAAAGATTAAATTTGAATTCTTTGCATGTTACCAAGCTCACTTGATTACAGTCTAGGGTTACTCTTGGAGTGATAACATAAATGGCGTCATTTCCGGGGAGCGAAGTGTGAAGCTAGCTTTAGTGGGGTAACAACATATATCCAACCCTTGATGATAGACAAGAGAAGAACACAAAATTGACTGCAATTATCTACTTGGAAACTCCACAATCAAATAATCCATTGGGGAGGATCCTTTTGATGAAAAAATGAAGATACAAAAGGGGATGACCATGTATCAACTTATGAGCTTTCTCCATGAACTCTTGTTTTTCCTTATCAACGCATTTCTCTCTTTCCCTTTATGTATAAAGTGGATTATCCTCTTCTTTGTCTATTTGAATGATCATAAGCCTTCCTTTATATATCCATCCTTGGAAGAAGAAGACCTTCCTTTGGCCTATGTTGTAGATGTTGATCTTGTATATTCACCTCAACCTATTCATAAGGATGAGCTTTGTATTGAAATACCTCCTGAATTTGATCACCCTTGTAACCTTGAGGAGGTTGAAACTGATTCAAAGCCTTCTTAGAACTCATCACCTTATGCTCTTACTATTGAACCTTTCCATTAGCTTGTTAAAACTCATATTCATCCCACCAGTTTTTAAACTAGAATTAGAGACAATATGTTTAAACTCTCAAGGCTTCCATATCACCTTCATCCTTATCCTCTTTATTTCTTTGAGTATCTTTCCTGGTTTTCTAGAGAGGATCATGTTACAGATGAGATACACTTGGGGGCCTTCAATAACTTTGTTGATCAGTTTGAGATAGTACATGAAGATGTTACCATGAGATTGTTCTCCAAATCCTTGTTTGGAGATTTTGAAGTGCGGTTTAAAGGTTTGGTAGATGATCCTATTGGCTCATGGATCGAGCTATGAAACATATTTTTAAAGTATTGGGGTGAGAACAAGTCTCTAGATCAATACCTCGCTGATTTTAATGATTTGAGGAGAGGGGGAAAAGAAGATATGGATGTCTTCAACAAAGGTTTTTACAGAGTTTATCATATCATGCCATTGGAGATTCGGAATTTCGAAGTTGTTGCCATGGTGTACTATTTAATGGCTCATCATTTAGAGCTTGTCCTTCTCCTGAGAGAAAGAAAATATTCATATTTAATAAGGTTGTTTGAAGATGCAGAGGAAGTTGAGGAGAATATTTGGGCTTGCAAGTGGATTCAAGATCAAACATACTTCGAAAATTTGCATGCACATGAACAACAAGACTATGAGTATATTTCAGATTTGGAGCAACAAGAATGTAAGTATGAATCATATTTGGGACAACATTTGTCAGTTTTTCAAAGTTTTCATATTTTTCTATGGATCGAGATGTACATCATGCTTATGTTCATTTTCAAAATCAATTTGAGCATGCAGTGGTGGATGATTGCATAGATAACTATATGTTTTTAGTTGATCATAGTCATAATTATTTAAGTACTGCTATGCAATTATCATATGATCATGTTTATGAAGAGGAAACTGCCATTCTTGATGATAAAGAGTTGCTCATGAAAACACAGGGAGGTCATCTCTTTCTTAACAAAGGAGAATTTATGCAATGGAAATCATCTTTACTCAATCAATAGATTTGTGACTATGGTTTTTAGGATCCAATAGCAGGCTTGTTGGAGTCATACTTTTCAGATTCTCTAAAAATATCATATTTTATCATTTCACAGTCATTCATGGGTGAGTATGGATTTCTAAAAGAGTCTATATCAATGTTTTTATGTTCTTGTTATTATTCATTAATAAGTAGCAGAGACGATATAATTTCAATATTAAAATTACTTTGATGGTTGTTGTGGAATTCTACCTTTACCTCATCGAATTGGAGATCTGGTTAGAGGTAGGGTAGTGTAGGAAATAAGCTCGCTTCTCGAGCATTTTCTTTCCTTTAGTTTGTAGCAGGTTTATCAGTCAATTTGCTTAAATAAGTGACATATTTTGGTAGTGCTTCATAGGTTCGTTGCAAATATGACTCCATAGCCCAATGGATAAGGAAAATGGAACTACATGTTCTTGGTAGCTCACAGGGAGCATGCCATCCCCTGTGGAGCCAAATGTTAACACATAAGATTGTATGGGTCAAACAAATTCATATTAGTTTTCTTCTTTGAGTCATAAAAAGTTTCAAATTTTTTTTTGTCAATAATATACCAAGGAAGAAAAACCTCCTTTAGTTTATGCATAGGTGTTATGATTTGAGATAAATTCCCAAAATAAAATTGCTATAGGAGGGTTCCTGCACTTTTGAACATATCGACTTCAAGTCAGTTTTTCATGGGTTTTGAGAAGATGTTTGTAGTTATTTATGACTCCATTGTGTAGAAGACATCATAAGATTTCCAACCATACCACTTTCAACCCAAAAATCCTCTAGGAAGGCCTCCAAACACCATCTCAAATACCACACTGCGTTTCTGCTAAGAGCATGTTACGCTTCTCCAATGTTTGAGTGACTGACTTAAAACTTGGATTCTGAAAAAATCAAAAAGTATTTTTGAAAATTGGAGGAAGTTTTTGTTCATAACATACCAAATAACAAAAACCTCTCTCATTTTTTCAAAAACAGTTATGGTTAGAAAAATATTTCTTTACCTTTGAGCCCTAGTTTTGTAGAAAAGTTTGAGAATTTTGGTCAAATTTATGTATTTTAGCAATTTCATGATGCACAAAAACATAGCGATCTCACACTATTATTTTTCTCAGATGATCCAATGGAGGTAAGCCTTGCATGATATGAGATGAAATATATTACATACCTTAGGATCTATGTCATACAAGTGTTCGACAAATTATGCATAACCTTTAAGTTCACTAGTAGCAATGTAGCGGAGAGAATATTTGGTCTTGATCCTTCATAAAGTCATTTATTTGCATTTTCTAATAGAGTTTCATCATAAATACCAACATTGTCCCCATCCTGATTCGGTTGCGAAAACAAATCTTGGATCATTTGATTTGTCCCATCATCTTCTTCCATGGGATCATTAACTTGATTTTTCCCATCATCTTCTTCCATGAGATCCTCGTTTTGTTGGTCATGATGTTCCTCAGCTTGTACAACATCATTTCTACTAATACTTGGTGCAATATTCTGCCGAAAGTTAGAGGGCAACTCTAACTTTATAATTACAAACAATCATGCAAAATTAGTTTATACTATAACAAACATTCAAACAATATATATACATATATATACAATTTTATATAAAATTGACAAAATAAAAACAGATAATGAATATATAGCTAATAAACATGGGATGATATTCATTCGATCTGCCATCAATGTGCCCATATTTCCTACAATTTTTTGTAGTTGTTTCTATTAAAATTCTTACGGGAACTATGAGGAAACATTTTTTGCAAAGGCAATAACATCTACTATCACCCTTTTCACCCGCTTTACTTTTTTCCCCACCTCTAACTATATTCTGTGACATTCTTCCGCACAACTTCCACAGAAAAATACCCTTTCAGAAATGTCGTTGTTAAAGCAAGATTGTCACAACATCTTTAAATCATCAAATATTTATAGGTCAATTTAGGTCACGCTCATCGCAATTGCGACGACCATGACCTAAATATAACAAATAAATATTGTTATATTTAGGTCACTTTGTCAAAGACAGGAATGGTTATAATGGTCAATTCATCTCTCTTGCGACAAACGTTGACTATATCAATTTAGAATTTGTTAAAATGTATAATGGTCAATATGGATAGTATCAAAAAGTGTAATGGTCAATAGTGAGTGTATCACTTACAACGAAAAGAAAATTTTGTCGAAATAAAGACAATAGTCCACCATCTTGATTATCATCATAAAATAGACAAAATTTTTGTTCCCTCAATAGAGCAACGAATACGGGGTGGATTAATATAAAAATTGAAAAACTGAACTTTTTCTCTTGAATTTTGTGACGAAAGAGTACTTTCGTTGCAAGTAGTCGTCGCAATGTTTTCAATATGTAGTAGTGCCTACACCATTGAACATGTAAATATGTGCACTTGAGGAAGCATTCTCGCTAGGAGGATGACCTGGGTTTCCTCCTTGTGGAGGTGCAGTATTTTGTGCAACTAGTGACTACTATTGTGGAAAATCATGTGTCTAAACAACGAATTGGGATTTTCCTTTAAATAATTTTGATCCTCAACACATATGAGACAATAAAATTTTGGTTTTCGATGTGGTTTCCTATCAGCAGTAGGTGGTTGCGCTTTTGTTTTTTTTGTTTTCTATTTGATTATCATGTCTCCTGGATTTACTGTTAGTTTTTATACAATATTATATAAAATTGACAAAATAAAAACAGATAATGAATATATAGCTAATAACCATGGGATGATATTCATTCGATCCACCATCAATGTGCCCATACTTCCTATAATGTTTTCTAGTTGTTTCTATTAAAATTCTTACGGGACCTATGAGGAAACATTTTTTGCAAAGGCAATAACATCTACTATCACCCTTTTCACCCGCTTTACTTTTTTCCCCACGTCTAACTATATTCTGTGACATTCTTCCGCACAACTTCCACACAAAAATACCCTTTCAGAACCGTCGTTGTTAAAGCAAGATTGTCACAACATCTTTAAATCATCAAATATTTATAGGTCAATTTAGGTCACGCTCATCGCAATTGTAATGACCATGACCTAAATATAACAAAGAAATATTGTTATATTTAGGTCACTTTGTCGAAGACAGGAATGGTTATAATGGTCAATTCGTCTCTCTTGCGACAAACGTTGACTATATCAATTTAGAATTTGTTAAAATGTATAATGGTCAATATGGATAGTATCAAAAAGTGTAATGGTCAATAGTCAGTGTATCTCTTACACCGAAAAGAATTTTTTGTCGAAATAGAGACAATAGTCCACCATATTGATTATCGTCGTAAAATAGACAAAATTTTTGTTCCCTCGATAGAGCGATGAATACGGGGTGCATTAATATAAAAATTGAAAAACTGAACTTTTTCTCTTGAATTTTGTGATAAAAGAGTACTTTCGTCGCAAGTAGTCGTCGCACTGTTTTCAATATGTAGTAGTGACTACACCATTGAACATGTAAATATGTGCACTTGAGTAAGCATCCTCGCTAGGAGGATGACCTGGGTTTCCTCCTTGTGGAGGTGCAGTATTTTGTGCAACTAGTGACTACTGTTGTGGAAAATCATGTGTCTAAACAATGAATTGGGAATTTCCTTTAAATAATTTTGATCCTCAACACATATGAGACAATAAAATTTTGGTTTTCGATGTGGTTTTCTTTCAGCAGTAGGTGGTTGTGCTTTTGTTTTTGTGTGTTCTATTTGATTATCATGTCTCCTGGATTTATTGTTAGTTTTATTCCCCCCCCCAATTGTGGTGGTGAAGTAGATTTAACTACATTTACTTCAAAAACTTTAGTGGGGGAGGAATTTGACAAGACAAAAAATTTCACTGTAGTTGGGGTAATACCGAATGATTTGTTGTACTAGTCGATTGTGGGGTAGGTTGAGTTTTGAAAGAACCGATAACAACATCTGAATGAGCAATAGAGGATGGTTAGGATGGATTGGTTGACATATGAGAATCATTTGGGATCAGTTCATAAAAAGTATTGGATTGGGAATAACTAGATCCATATATTGGGCATGATCAATAGCTTTCTCTTATGTAACAACACCTCCCATTGCAATATCACAAGTAATAGGAGGTAATAGAGATTTTGTGAACGATTCTGCAAACAACTGGTCAAGGATGGTAGATTTGATCAACCATCATCATCATCTCCACTCATGAATATGATCATAAATGTGTATAGAATTAGTGTGACGAAGGGAGGTCAAAAGTTTTGTTTCGGTTTTGTAACTAATTGGAAATTGAAAATGGGTGAGAAAAGCTATCGCAAGAGAATTGAAATCTTGAAAAGATTGACATTGTAATTCAATGTACCATTTCACCACCGAGCCCATAAGAGTACGTTGGAAAATACACAAATGAATAGAGTCATCCATCAATGAGTTTGATGAACACCAAATATGAAATGTCATGACTTGATTATTCAGGTCTTCTCCAGGTTTACCATCAAATTTTGGAATATCTTATGGTAACTTGGTGGGAATTACTGGTCAGAAGGGGAAGTGCAATATGGGATCTTTTGTTAATCTTGACATGTCTGATAGATATAAAGTAGTCGAGAAGGGTAATTGTCGATTCCTTTGAGGATGATATCGGTGAAGCATGGGGACACTAGGAGGACCGTAATTGTTTTGTGGTGGAAAGTTGTATCCAGAAGGTCCTCCCATATGTGGTTGTTGTGTATTTATGCCAATAAAAGTAGGATTCATTTGTGGAGGAACTTGGGTAAAAGGTGAAGGAAAACCAACTTGAACTTGAGGAGGATAGCCAGTGTAACCTAGGGGAGGATGACCATTTCTACCTTGAGGAGGGTAACTGGGTTGAACTTGGGGAATATTACCAGTTTGACCCTAAGGAGGGTAATTGGTTTGACATTGAAGAGGGTAACCAATCTGACCCTGAGAAGGATATCGAGATTGATCCTGAGGAGGGTAACCAATTTGATCTTGTGGAGGAAAATATGATTGGTCTTTAGGACCCGAAGTGGAATTTAGTACAATTCGGAATGGTTGTCCAGAATACATTCCAAAAGGATTAGAATTTATATATCCTTTTTATGGGTTGGGATTTGCACAGCCTCCCTGTTGTGGTGGGTTAAAAGATCCTTTTTGGGGTGGCCCCCATGATGGTTGTGGGTTTCTAGCAAAAGACGTTGGAACTTCCCCCCCCTACTATAATTTTGGAAATGATTGGGATTTGTACCCAAAAAGAGGGTTTCCCCCCGATACAAATTTTTCCACTGAAAAAGGGTTTCCCTCGAGTAGGTATTTCTCCAGTGAAAGAGGGTTTTCGTCCAGTAAGGATTTGTCCACTAATGAAGGATTTCTCCCTAGTAAGGATTTTTTTTATAATATGGATTTTCATTCTATGATGGGAAGGTGTCTCAACAATATTTCATGGTGTGAATGTAGCTTCTTCTTGAAGAGGCATCTTTGGTGTAACAATCATAGTACTTAGTAAATGTCTATGAAGTACAAGACCTTTATCACTCATTGTTTTTCTTGAAGTGGTAGTGGGATTAAGTGTTGGTCTGGAAGGGTGGTTAGAGTTATGACTCGATGGTCCTACATCTGCACCTATGGTGACATATGTATGTGGCGAGATAAAGAATGGTGGATTCAAATTGAATTTTTCATAAAGATCTCGACCTGATGGAGTTATCCATATAGGAAGAGCAAGAGTTTGATGTGTATCTACCATTTCAGTAGAGTGGACAAGGGTTGTCTATTCTTCATTTGGATTGGGTTTTTCTGGTTCCATGTCAAGTTGTCCAAATGGACTTTACGATAATATGGGATAATATTTAGCTATGATATTTTTGAAGAGTCTACTCAGAGAAGAAGTGGATCAACATGGTTGGTCATTGATGGTTTTATAGGAAGGATAGGAAATTCCTAAACTACTATGATTTCTCCCTCAGGATGTTCAATCAAAGGAGTAGCATCACTCCTAGTGTTTGAATAGTTTTCAACTTCTTCATGGAAAGTGTCTTCAGGATAATTAGAAGGTAAGGGTATGTATCCTTCGGGAGGAAACCCTTGCATCCTACATGATTTACAAAGACATTTGTTAGCCACAATACCAATATTAAGGACAATTAGAGCGAACAAACAACACTCGCTAAAAATCTAGAAAACCAACATGAAAAAAAATGACTTCTCCCAATGAATGTACTAGTTTGTGATGAAATCCAACATTGTAGGAACAAAGTGAGAATGGGATAGGATTGAGCAGGTGGATCAATTATGTTGGTGGCCTTATTGATAGACTTACACCTTGGTGAAAGTTTCCTCATGGTTTTACCCACAGGTTACCCTCCAAGGAGTCTAAGTGAGTTTGATCAATGTCTTATCTAGGTACAACAATAACTTTCGATCACAATAAACTCATTTATAGACCCTAAAGATGATGGCCACTAAGTTTACAAACTCGTAGTCAGCCTATGGGTGGGTACAGTGGACAATCGGGTTCAAACGTATGGGCAAGATATCAAGTCTAAAATTCTTCAAGAGAACTAAGGACAATTGGATCGATAAAATCCTAAGGACCCTGAACAGATTCAGTATTCACAGAGCTCCAAGGATAAATGAAAATAACTTATTCTCAGGAAGAACCCCCAATACACGATCGTTCTATTACGATTGGTTAAGCCTCGGAGGGATAATATTCATGGCTTTATCTCATGCAACCTCATGTTTAACCCCTATGTAATAGGGGGATCCCAACTATTCATATACATAAAAAACAAATTCTCTCCCTATCACAAGATTACGTGTTTGTATTTACTGATTTGGAGATTTAACCTCATAGCCTATTCCAAAGTTCTATTCCTATTCTATTGTTGGTGTAAATATCTAAAAAAAAATAAAAGTTTCCAGTTCAATTTTAATTAGCACTTATTTTCATGGTTGTTCATTACACAAGGGTGAATGATAGTGAAACTATTGATGTTTAGAGACTCAACCCCAAAAGAAATAAAAATAATAATTAAATGCAATTTTTCTTTTTTGATGAACTTCTATTTATGGGAAGGAGAATATATTCTTTCTTTTCATCACTAACAAAAACTCAAAACAATGAAAATACGTAATGTAATTTTGTTTCCAAACAAGAATTCAAGCATTCTCCAGATTATCAAAAATAAAATCTCTCAATCTCAAAGACCAATGCATACAAAGTTCTACAAATTCTTCTTTGTTTGGTTTTTAGATGCAAAAAATGATATTCTTCTACTTCTTCATGCTTTCATTAATAATGAAATATTTCATGGATTATAATTGCATAGAATAGGAAAAAAATATTGTTCAAACAAATATACTCAGAAAAAGAAAACAAATAGAATGAAACTCACTCAAACAGAAATCTAAAAAGACAAGAAATCAAGAAAATCACACTCAATAATATTTTAAAAGTGAGCAGCAAGAAATGATTTCAAAGCTAGGTTGTGGAAAGTATAAAGATATCAATGACCAACAAACCCTTGCAGATCCTTATAATCGGGTAAATGACTAATGATCTTGTGAAATAAAGATTAAACCAATGAAAGGTAAAACAAACCAATCTCGCAATCTAGGAAAAATTTGTAATATGAATAAAAGATGAATAAAAGTAATTGCATCAAACAAGGACAAAGCAATATAGAGTATTCTTTGGTTAAAAAATTCTACTCAATAAAACTGAGCAGAACTTGGAATACCTGAAGATTCTCACTGAAATGACAAGGCAACTCTCCTATCCTAAAGGAGATAAGGTGGAGTGGCACTTACTAGAGATCTACAGGGAAGTGTTATCCTAACAATGGAACCCTGGTGCCCACTACAGAGGAGGGCCAGTCCTGGGAAAGTTGAAAAAAGTTGACAAAAAGATAAAAACTCTGGGAAATCCATTCAATGGCTCAGTGAATCTTTCAGTGAATCAAAGGAAAGAGGAAATTGATTCAGAATCAAGCATCAAATAATACCTAATGACGGAAAAAGGCTTTAGATGATCCAAGGAAATACTATTCAAAGTCGATCCCTAGTAGAGTCACCAATTTCTGTTACAAAATATTTCTCATCCAGATAGGTGAAATCTCATTTGGATTATCATACCCTTGTTACCAAGACAAAAAAGTACAAATGGTTTCCATATTCCTTTTAGATCTAACTTATGTAGTTAAATAAGGAGAAGAGAAGTGTTACATACCTTATTCTGGTGATTTTCCTTGATTCTCCAAATATTGAGCTTGATTCCTAAGCTCCTTGATCCTACAAACGAAAAAAAAGATACCTTTATTTCTCTCTATATAATTAACTAAACATATATACCTATGAATATTGAACGACAATAGACAAGTATATGCAAAAATACACATACTTGAAGGAAATAGGCCAAGTGTATTACTTTGAGAACCAAAAGAAAATACTTACAATCTAAGTTTGAATATGCAACAGGTCTTTTAAGTCCTCCTCATCCAACCCTTTGCATGAACAATATAAGATCAAAATAACGATTCTATTGCCAACTTCTTCCTCCTATTTCCCCATGGAAATGATTTCACTTTATAGGCATGATTGTTAGATTACTAAGAGGGGGGGTGAATGAATAATAGAGCAATTTAATCCATTTTAACCATAAAATGCAAGTGTTATATCAATGTAGCAATATCATCCAATAGTTCTAGAGTAAATAAACAATGAAAAAATGAGCAATCATACACATACATAGTAAACCAGTGTTTTTACGTGGAAATCCAAAGTGAGAGAAAACCACATAATGCTTTTTCTAATATGTCCTTAAGAATTACATTCATTGGAAGGACCA
Source organism: Picea glauca (assembly GCA_000966675.3). Lineage (NCBI taxonomy): Eukaryota > Viridiplantae > Streptophyta > Pinopsida > Pinales > Pinaceae > Picea > Picea glauca. Next base: position 135,519 of record JZKD02S0426434.1, read on the forward strand.
ACTTCCTTTGTTTTCTAGCTGCAACTGGAAGGAGGCTCCAACTCCCCAATTATCTGGCTACAGCCAGAAGGAGGCTACAACCCCCTATGTTCTTTGGCTACAACCGAAAGGTGGCTACAACCAGTTGTGTATTAGAATATGATGGATGTCCTTGTTTTACCATAGACAATATCACTATTGTCACCCAACCATAGGTCAAAGCCACCCTCTGAGCACCTTAACCTTGATAGAGAATCACTCTGGAAGCAAACCCTATGCTAGATAGCCAAACAAAGGGTAGCACACCTTTCTCTAAGGATAGTGCTCTAAACAAGAGCTAATTAGATAGTCCAAACCATAACCAAGAGATAGTCCAATCCAAAACGTAATCTTCTAGGTGCAGTAGCTGCAATGACAACTTCTCCTCCAAACTTGTGCACAAAATGGCTAATAGTAGTGTGCACAAGTGAGCTCTGCAGTTCTGAGAATGTCCGCCAGAATGAATACTAGCCTCCTGTATTTATACTAATTTTGGCTAACTACTTGGGATGAATTCTCATTATGGGTGCCTATTTACTTAGTATATAATATTTCTTTTGGCCGACTTCTTATCTTGGAGGCTAATAACCTAATAAAAAATATCCTCTTGAGATGACTTGTCTTCTAGGGTTATTAGCCAACTCATTAGGGTTTATTTTTGCTTCCCGAAATATTCTATTCTCTTTAGATTTACATTTGGAGGTAAATACCTCCCGCAGCAATCGTAATATCAACACTCCCTCCTATCTAGGGAGGTATTATAGGTAATAGTCTTGAGCACAAACATACCATTCACTCGATAGAATCAACATATTTGTATAAACTATCTCATGGCTAGATCATGAGCACCATCATCACCATCAGTGTCATCTGTTGCATCATCTCTCGAAACCATACTCCATCTAAGTAATTAGACATGATGCTGGATAAGTCACTCACTCCACAGAGTGACACAAGAACTATTCTTCTAATCCGAATAACTGTCCTATAAGAATAAATGTCCTGAACCATTTTCCATCTAGGAAATATTTGTCCATTAATCATCCATATAGATGATAATCATTTCCAACATTGCTGATAGTCTTCAAGGAAATCACAACTACAATATAGTGGTACACTACCACACCAAGTAGCACATAGGTACTTTATCAGTGATGTATAGTCACAAACAGTGGAACACATCCACCACAGTAGTAAACATCTAATGTTTAGAGACATACCATATTCATAACAATCATCTAATATCAACCTACATAGAAACAATGTTATGATATAAACTGAATCATCTGGGCCATTCTTCCACTCACATCTATGAGATCTGGAAGAGAATCTTCCCTCAGAAGGTCAAACATCAATGATGAGCTATCTGGACTATTCTTCTCAAGCAAGGAAGAATAGTTGTCCTGATTTTTGATCCTGAACCATTCCCCACCCTAGGCCATTCCTTTGACACTAAACAAAGTGTAACCTAGAGAGAATGATTCTGCCCTAAGGAATGCTTATCTTGATTGCTGAACCTATACCATTCACATGTTTGGGCCACTCTTATGGCACTAAACAAACTGCAACCTACAAAGAATGAATCTACCCTAAGGAATTACTATCCAGACCATTTCCTAAGGAAATTATTGTCCTGCACCAACCTCCAAACCAAACTATTCTTCAAAAATGCTCACAACTGTGAGATTTGAAAGAATGATTGTCCAACAAGATGGACCAATCTACCCTAAGGAATGACTATCCAGATCATTTCCTAAGGAAATTATTGTCCTGCACCAACCTCCAAACCAAACTATTCTTCAAAACTGCTCACAACTATGAGATTCCAAAGAATGATTGTCCGACAAGGTGGACCAATCTTCTTGATTAACCATAAAGAAGAGAGATTGTCCTAGACCATTCCCCATGTTAACAACAATGGGAAATCGTTGTCTATGGTACATCAACAATCCATCGAACCATTTTCATTACAAAAATGAATATTCGATCTGGACCATTTTCCAAACTGGAAAATGTCTGTCCGTCAGAAATCTCAAACCACTTTCCAAATTGGAAAGGAATTGGTCATCCTGGACCATTTTTTGAACTGAAAAATGATTGTCCATAAATCAATAAAACATCAATGATCCCTCCCAACCTAGGAGTACACAAACTCTTTCATATTCGACATAGTCTTTACAAAAATGTCTGCTTATCTGCTCATCTGTGGAGATCTCTCTCTCTCTCTCTCTCTCTCTCTCTCTCTCTCTCTCTCTCTCTCTC
>JZKD02S0426435.1:26934-40725 GCA_000966675.3 Picea glauca
TTCTGATCCCTTCCTCTCTGAGCAGGAACCCTTAACCCAGTCTCTGGCTAGCACACTTGCAGGAGTAATTGAAATCTACCAAGAACAGGTTGTTCTGATCCCTTCCTCTCTGAGCAGGAACCCTTAACCCAGTCTCTGGCTAGCACACTTGCAAAAGTAATTGAAATCTACAGAGAAAAAGATATTCTAATTCCTTCCTTTCTGAGCAGGAACCCTTAACCCAATCTCTGGCTAGCCTCATAAAATCATCACACAAGATTGCGAATTTCATTCAATAAACTAAGACAGAGTTTAGTAGTGTTTCAGCAAAGAGGAATTCATTAAAAGTAGTGTTTCAGCAAACAAGAGTTAATCAAAGCATAAACAGAAATTGTACTAACACACTTCTAAAACTAATGGGTGAATATTGTGAAGAAGGTGGGCCCTCCCTTCTCACAAGATTCCCCTGAAACGAGAAACCTATAGAAGGATACTCAAAGATGTATTTTATTCATCTGTCAAAATATCATATTACAATCTGGAAATAAAATATGTCCCTCTCTCTGAAGCTTTCTCAATACATAAAACTTCGATCCTTTGAATGATGATTTCCTCTTATTTAAAGAGGGAACCCCTTCGATACAATAAATTACAATGTGTATATGAGTCCTATCTTTAGTCGGATCTACTTTCTAAACCAACATAGGATGTCCTAGTCTCGTGCAACAGAATGCTATTACAGGAGCTGAATGAGGCATTGTTGTTACGGATGGTGTAAGAGCTTCTTCTCATTGCTGCTGGTGTTGTTTCAACATCACAATTTGTGGGTTGTTTCACCCACGTGAATTGCGCTCTTAACTATGTCGGCATTCTTATGTAGGAGCGACGGTTAGTGCTTTGTTGACCGCTGATTGTAACGGCTTCCTTTGTGTTTTAACATCGTCGGTTCTGACAGTTTCCTCTATGTTTCAGCATCTGCAACTCTGGACTATGTAACAGCTCTGTGTTTCAACATCTGCGACTCTGGACTATGTAACAACTCTTTGTTTCAACATATGTGACTTTGGACTGTATAGCAGCTCTGTGTTTCAGCATCAGTTCTGTGTTTCAGCAACAACGGCCTTGGACTGTGTGACAGTTTTGTGTTTCAACAACAGACCTCAAATGCTAATCTACAGTTTTGAACACTTATGAATTTCTAATCAATAGTCAAGTACGAGAGTGATGTAAAATATTATGCAAAACATATTAAACGTATAGTAATGAGAAGGGACGTTGTATACCTTTGGGATGATCAGATAAAGTGATAGTATGAGTCTAAATATGGGTGATCAATAGTATAATAGTGGCAAAAAGTATAGGCAAAAAGGTACATTGTGTGGTCCTAACAGTGACATACCACATGCCATCGAAAACAACATGATGTATACTATCCATCCATGGGTGTTGTATCTTCATGTGCATTTTCCTTCATGTCCAAATACCTTCATCAATCTTGCGGTCCAAAACCCATGACTAGGGTTGACATCAATGACAACAACCAATTTTCCAACACTTCTATCGTTAGACTCGATCTCAATATTACCCATGCTGACATGTATACCTGTGATTTATTTTTCATTATTATAGGACCCTTGAGCATCCTCCATGTTATCACATGAAGTTGTCATGGGTCATTTTTTTTCCCTTAGGTTTTAAGTTTTACCCTGTAGTATTTAAGTTTGTTTTATTTTTCCCTTTGTTATTTTCTTGGGTTAGTCTAAACAAATAAAGGCTTGGGTTTTGGTTCACATTTTGGCCCACACCTATGGTTCATAGCCTAGGTTCATTTTGTGTTTTATGTCTTTGAATCATCACTTGACTTGACATCTAGCACCATCAACCCCATGAATCTAAAAACCTAACAAGTCACTCCATCCACTCATGAGCTTGATCCTTTTCACTCTGTCCTTATGCTCGTTAAGGAGTCAAATCAAACTTTGAAAAGGGCATTGCCAACTCACTATGCGTTTTCATATCACACCTATTAACTCCCAAAATGAAACCATTTTTTCGGTTGAATTTGTAGGGGATATCATGGTTATTGGTTGCGTCCTAAAGCTACTTTTGTGTTTTTTTTAGATGAGAAAATTTTTGAATTTGGTTCAGTGAAGAAAATACCAAAATATCAGAATTCGGTGGTTTGGGCGAGCCTCCAGCGTGCTCATTAACCAATGAAAGTATTCAGTTTCGTCAGACAAGTGGTCGATTCAAAGGGCAAGAAACCGTCGAAAATGTTTGAACGGGCAAAAATAAGGCTCGTGCTTTCGCACGAGCCAGATGTCAAAATTCGTTGCAATGATGAGAAGTTCAAACCCCCGAAAGCTCACATTGTGGGAGATGATGCTCGTTCGTGGGGTTCAACCGAAAGGTTCTAACACCTGCGTATTATCCACTACAATAATCATTTCCAAATCTGCACCGAGCAGTGATAGACAGATACGGTTGCACGGAGCTTCTCTCCATCTCCAGTGGAAGATACATTCATCATTATTGACAGGTCATTCGTTCATTTTAAAACTCGAAATGTTATAATGTAGCCAGAAGATCACTGAACGTAACTATCAACATGCGATTTTACCAGCAAATCGTGATTTTCAAATCCTGGCCCCTCTTTCTCGGGCGATTGGCATGGTGTCTCCGAGTTCAACCAGCATTTCGAGTCAAGGAAATCGGATTGGGTTATCGGGTAAGTCTGTAAGCTTTTTCCTGTCAAAATTGCATAAATACATTTTCCCTCGAAAAGTTGAAGTTTCGGCTTTCTCTGTCAGACTGTTATTTAAATGAGGGTCGATATTCAAGCGCATTTATAAATCCTATGCCCTGTCAAACTATTTCATAGTTGTTCATAAATTACATCGACTATATCCCTAGTTTCTAGAACCGCTGCCTCCCAAACACCTTGTTGCCCACAGTTTCGGATACAGATTACATTCGGTCATGTCAAAAGTCACTCCTGCATTAAGATCCGAAGTAGATGGTATGTGGTATTTTGAGGAGCATCCAGAAGTTGCAGAATGTTTTAAACAGGTTGGAGTTTTCTCATATTGTGAGAAATTGACAGTCTTCCACCAACAAGTTGCTGAATCATTTTCCCTCTCATACGATGGAAGGGTTGCCAGAATAGGCAAGGAGGAGTTCTTTATATATAAAGCATCTATCGCTGAATACACAGGGTTGCCTAGGACAGGAGTTTGCTAGTTTAAAACTTCTTCACCTTCAAATGTTGAGTTCAGGTCCTATCTGTTGCCAGTCCATAAAAATCTGACATGGAAAAAAGACATTCCCATGTCCTACCTAGAGATAAAGTGGCAGACCCTTCTGAAGGCGATTCTGGTATACATTACCTGTGAAGGGCGTTATAACAGAGTGATGTACTATCATTTTAAATTGTTAAATCACTTCACAGGCAGGGAACAATTAAACATACCCTATTTCTTTCATAAGACCCTGATCAAAATGGAAAAACGGGTAAAGGCTCAGCCCACTAAAGTTGCAAGAAGAATATCTCATCAGGGGTTGATTACCCTCCTTGTCAAAGAAGCTCTGTACAGGAAGCAAATAGAATGGAGTTTCTTCCTATTCTGGAATGAGTTTGAGACTCAAAGACCCCCAGAGATAAAAGAAAAGAAATCTAGAAGAATAAATGATTCTACTCCCAAGAGTAGTCACAGGAGGAGAAAAGGGATTTCAATGCCCAGGGATTCTGTAAAAACATCATCCAGCAAACAAGAAGGAATCGGGAAGAAATTAAAGTTTGAGGATAGAAACCCTGTCATGGGAAAAAATCCTCTCAATCTGCCATATAGTGAATCTGATTCAGAGCAGGAGATGGCAAAAGAACAGAGTACCTGGCAGACCAAACATGATGCAAAACTGAAGATAAAAACACCTCCATCAAAGCCTTCAGAAACACACAGGCAACCGAAAGTAGAAGCTTCATCTTGAAAGCCTCAGAAAGGTAAGACCAAGAAAATTAACAAACTTTTGCGAGAAATTTATGAGATGGAAGTACTTGAGAGAGTAATCAAAAAGGCAAACACAAATCTAACAGAGAAGGTTGCTGAAATATTCAAAGAGAATGAAACTCTCAAATAAAAACACAATTCAATCAAAGGGAGAAACATAGAGTTGATTAGGGAGAATATGAAATTATATAGACAACTCAGGGCTCTAAGCCTTAGGCTAAAGAAGTTGGAACCTCCAGAGGAGGAATAGAATAGGTTAGACACTTTGGCTAATCTGGCCACAACCATAATAGACGTAATAGATTCTCCTGCACAGTCAACAAAGATTCGAAGGTCTTCTCGAATAAAGACTACAGTATCTCAGAAAACATGAGTGTTAAAAGAAGTTTCAGAAGAGCCATTTTTGCAATTTTGAAAGGTCTTCAAAGTTCAACATTCGGTGGTTTAGGCGAGCCCTGCTGTGCTCATTAACCACCAAAACAGGCGCTTTCGGTGGATAGCTCACCCAAGAACTGTCCTAGTCAACCACCGAAAGTCTGTGTATCCAGAATTCGAATAAGTTTTTGCACAGGTCGGGTATTTTTGATATGAAAAGGTTTCGAACCTTTTCCAATGCATGACTAATGAATTATCTCACTCAGTTCAACAGTCATTTTTGATATATGATGAAGAAAAAATGATTTCAAAGGTATATGGGCAATTTCACTTGAATTAAAAAAGCAGGGTATTTTGCCACATCGGCCAACTCGACTTGGCCTCCATGAGAGAAGAGTCTTTTAGCCTTGGAAGGCTGTCTACACATCATCAACAGTCAACAGAGGAAAATCAGGGATTGACCTCTTTTTGAGGAAATGTTCCTCATATCTTGCAACAGTTTTTACTTTCTATTTTTAGTTGATCTGATCCATGTTTTTAGGATCAGAGGATTGTTTTTGTAATCTTATAAATATCAGAACAGGACATGAACCTAGGGTTGGATTTTGGATAGAGTAATTGGCTATTGTACTCAGAATTTCTATTTTAATACAGATCACAAGTTCCTTTCAATTTTGATTGTCATCTTTCCATCTTTCTTTTGCATTATTATCTGTGTTGTCAAGCTTTGAATGGTTTTTATCCCATTGTTTAGCTCATAGCCTTATAATAAGTCTCTTGATTGTCTCTTAGACCCTACATTGTACTGGTTTAGTTACAATCTGTTCTTCACCCACTTTAAAGCTATCTGTTGATTAATCAATCTTTGAGAGCACTGTCTATTTGTTTATCATTTTCATGTTTGAATGCTATAAGCTGTATTGAGTTGTCCCATTGATCCACATTTACAAAATACAAAAACATTCATTTCTTAAGTTACCAAGAACCTTTGGTCTGCAACCACAAAGGGTTTCTTGGAGTGATAACAAATTGGCGTCGTTGCCGGGGAGAGGAGATCGAAGCTCAGCTTCCTTGGGAGACGACATAGATCCACCTTTGATGATAGACAAAGCCTAGACATCACTCGGTTGTACATTTTCTATTTGGCGACTCCATTGACGAAGTGGCTACCAAAAGAGCTCACACCAGGGCAAACCCAGAAGGCCCATTCACAACATCAGTACCTGATCCAGAAAAATTCATCAGCAAGGGAAAAGATTTGCACAGACAGACCTCTGTATCTGCAACTGCAATTGATTCAGGTATTCCAATTGATACTCATATTTCTATATCTGAAAAGTTTTTGGTTGAAACCCTTGCTGTAATTCAAAATTCCAAAGAAATAAAAAGATCATCTCAAGATGCTAGGGTAGAAGAACCATCTTTTTCTTCCAATATCACTGATTCTTCCCTTGGGATTGAAGTTTCATCGTATCCTAAAGAACATTCCTCTCCATCTTCTTTTAATTCATCACCTAGTAAACCTTCTAAGGGTGTTCTGCACACTTATACAAATCTACCCGTCCTTGAGGAAATTCTCCAAGATTTATCCTCTAAGGGTGAAGAAAACCTAGCTTCATTGCTCAGGCAGTTTTATAAAGCCTCCTATTTCCCATCAACTTCTGAAACTACTGTACAGGGTGAAGTGAGACAATCATTCATTTCCAACTCAGGTAATTTATCTCCTCCATCATCCCCTCCGAGTTACCTATCCCCTCCAGTTTCTCCTACAAGCTCCTCATCTGAATCTATCACCAAGGTCATCATGGCTGCCCCCCTGACCAGAATGGAACAAATCTTGGCAAACAGATATCCCCCTCTTGTCTTGCCAAACCCCCTGTCTGCCATGCCAACTGGTGATTACTAGAAATACATGCTGAAGTTCACAGGAGCAGGGGAATACACAGTTGAAGAACACATTGAAACATTTTATGCTTATGCGGAAAACATAAATATTTCAGAGGAGGATGTATGGACTAGAGTCTTTGTCCAGAGCCTGGATGGCCAAGCCCGGAAATGGTTTAAAGAGCTGCCAGCAAATTCAATCACTGGCATTAAACAACTGGATGAAACATTCTTGAAGAATTGGGGAGAGAGAAGGGATCTATTGTATTACATTTCAGAATTTGGAAATCTGAAGAGAGGAGATGGAGAATCAGTCTCAGATTTTATTAAAATATTCAACAATATGTTTGGTAAGATCCCTGCAGAGATCAATCCAAGTGATGCATCAACAAAAATCACGTTTTCCGCAGCCTTTGATGCAGAATTCTATCTTATCCTTAGAGAAAGACAGTCAGCCATGCTTTCTTTAATGCAAGATGCTCACCTTGAAGTTGAATCAAACATCACAACCTCTCAGAAGCTCAAAGGGAGGGCTGAAAAGAAGAAATCTGTTGTCGAGTCTTCTTCTTCTTCTAACAGTCAAATGGAAAAAATGGCTAAAATGTTGGATAGCCTAGCATCAGAAATGTCAAATCTAAAAGTCCAAAACCAGCCACCAGCAAAAGCAAAAGAGTCAAACACTTTTGCCCCCGGAAATCCAAATGCTTTTCCCTATAGAAGAAATAATCCGCAAACTCAGATTTTGCAAAGAGATAGGAATTCTAATGAAGATCAGAGGATAAAAGTCCCTCTACAGAATGTAGTCATGGATGAAGACAATGGCGAAGGTCAAGAGGATGATGAAGGTGACATTCATTGTGTTGGAGATGAGACAGGGACATCTTATCTCACACAACAAGATTATGAGCAATCGTTAATGACTGAACAAGCAGAAGATGATCTACTCGGTGACGACATCTTTACAGCAGAGGATAAGAACAGATACAACCTTCTATCTAAGTCTAAATCTGCTCAAGCAGATGCATCGATTTCTCCTATAGAGACTGCTACCCCTGTCAAACAAAGGGATCATACATCAGAAGATCATCCTGCAAAGTCCTCAAAAGAGAAAGCACCTGCCCTTCCCAAGAAGATTGTTGTCCCAGTGAACCAGCAAACTTCAGAGATTCAACCTCTTGTTGAACAGCAGAAGAATCAAGAAGCACCTACAAGTCAGGTAAAAGTTTCTGATAAATCTGTTGATAAGGCTCCTTATTCTTTTAATTTCGAGGCTGAATTACAAATAATCAAGATTCCAATTCCTCTTGTTGAGCTGATGAAAAACAAAATGTTTAAAAGAGATATCCTCAAAACTTTAGACCCACAGTCAGTATCTCATTCCGCTGATATCCTCAACATTTATGATGATAAACCAACCATGAATTTGGGCCAACTGGTAGAAGACAGAGATGAAAGTTGTCCCCTCTTCTACATCTCTTTAAACATCCATGAAAATACACTACATAATTGTTTGTTGGACTCCGGTGCCTCCCACAATCTGATGCCCAAAGCTGTCATGGATGAGCTTGGTCTGGAGATCACCAAGCCTTACAATGACCTCTTCTCCTTTGATTCTCAAAAATTCAAATGCCTTGGGATGATTAAGGATTTGGCTGTAACCCTAACCCAAGCATCAATGAAGACAATGATGATGGACATAGTTGTGGCTGACATACCCCCAAAATTTGGATGTCTTCTATCAAGATCATGGATGAAGAGGCTAGGTGGCACTCTCCAAATGGATATTTCCTATGCAACTATCCTTGTTTTCAGAGGGGTGAACAGAAGACTTTACAGGGAGTCTCAATTAGCATATGTGATCAGCAATGAGAAGAACCCATCTAATCATCTTATTTACGCAGTCGACACAGATATGGGATCATGTATCTTGCAATTTCATGACTCACTGTCTGATACATTGTTGCTTAGAAAACCGTCAGATCAGACCATAGTTCAGCCCACAGAGATAGCAGAGGATGATCTCTGGACCATTTTTTTTGACGGTGCTTGCACCAAAGAGTCAGCTGGAGCAGGAGTGGTATTCATTTCTCCCTCAAATAAAGCTTCTCACCTCTCCTTCAAACTAAATTTTAAGGTGACAAATAATATCGCTGAGTACGAAGCATTACTTTTAGGGCTGAACGTAGCAAAGGAGAAGGGCATTAAGAAATTGCAGGTGTTTGGTGACACAGATTTGATCATCCAGCAAGTGAATAAGTCTTTTCAAGCCAAGCATGTAAGGTTGAAGGCATACAGGGATGAAGTTTTGGAAGCAATTAAAAGTTTTATAGATTTCAAAATTACATTTGTGCCTAGAGCCATGAATGAATTGGATGATTCATTGGCTGTATCTGCTTGTGCATTTATACCCCCTCTACCTCACAAATTGTCTTATGAAATTCAAGTCAAACATAGGCCTTCTCTTCCTGATAACATAAAATTTTGGAAAGTTTTTGAGGACGATGTTGAACTCACCCGATTCCTTGCAGTAGTCAATGAGTTTGCAGATCTGCAGATCGATCAGGAGAACGAACATGATGATGAAGTTGAGCAGCCAAAGCTCAAGAACAAAATTGCAGCTCATGAGATAGTTCAACTGTCCACAAATAGAGTCCCTAAAGGCTTGGTCCCTTTGGAGAGGCTCTTTGAGAACAACGATGTGGCTGTCAAAATGAAAAATGCGGAAAAGGATTCAGATATTTTCCAGTATAATGTGGCCAGTGAGAAAGATCCCAAACATGTCAACTTGGCCTCGCGTTTGTCCAAAAAACAAAAGGTTGATTATGGGAAATTGCTGAGGGAATTTTCAGACATCTTTGCTTGGCAATATGATGATTTGAAAACCTTTGACACAGAAGTGATTCAACACAAAATTCCCTTGAATAAAGATACTAAACCATTCTGCCAGAAGCTTAGATCCTTCAATCCTTTTCTGCTGCCCATAATGGAGAAAGAAATTAAGAAACTGTTGGATGCCCGCATTATCATCCCTCTCAGGTATTCAGAGTGGATTGCTAATCTTGTGACGGTCAGGAAGAAGAATGGAGAGATCAGACTTTGCATTGACTTCAGAAATATGAACAAATGCTCTAGAAAAGACAATTACCCTCTGCCTAAGATGGAGCATATGTTGCAGAAGGTGTCAGGATCGAAGGTAATGTCCTTTATCGATGGGTTTTTCGGATACAATCAGATTGCTGTCCATCCAGAAGACAAAGAAAAAACTTCCTTTACCACTCCATGGGGCATGTTTATGTACGAAAAGATGCCCTTCCGTCTGATGAATGTTGGGGTAACGCTCCAAAGAGAAATGGACATTGCTTTCATCGGTGAGAAAGATAAGTTTGTCCTGATTTATCTTGATGATATCACTGTCTTCTCGAGCAGCCACGAAATTCATCTGCAACATTTGAGGAGGACATTTCTGAAATGTCGGAGGTATGGCATCTCTCTTAATCCCAAAAAGTCTAATTTTTCACTTAAAGAGGGAAAACTACTTGGACATATCGTTTCAGCTGATAGAGTTAAGATTGATCCAAAGAGAGTAGAAGCAATAAAAAATTTATCTCTTCCTCGATCAAAGAAAGACATTCAGTCTTTTCTTGGGACTATTAACTTTTTCAGAAGATTCATAGTGAATTTTGCTGAACTCACAAAGCATATCACTGCTATGTTGAGAAAAGACTCTGAAATAAAGTGGACTGAAGCAGCCAGACAATCATTCAATGACATCAAGGAGGCCATCACAATAGCTCCTGTACTGATCAACCCTGATTTTTCCAAGATATTTTACATCTTTTCATTTGCTTCCAATGACACGATCGCTGCAGTGCTTCTGTAGAAGAATGCTGATGACCAAGAACAACCCGTTGATTTCTTTAGCAAGGTTTTGAGGGATGCAGAAATAAAGTATGAGTTGCTGGAAAAACAGGCCTACGCACTTGTCAAGTCACTGAAGTCTTTCAGGGTCTACATTCTTCAGGAAAAGGTAATTTCTTTTGTTCCTTCCAGTTCAATTAAAGATGTTCTTGTTCAACCTGACATTGATGGAAAAACAAGTAAATGGATAGCCAGGTTGATTGAGTTCGATGTTGAAATAAAACCAGCAAAGCTAGTTAAAGGTCAGGGTCTTGCCAAACTCCTAGCAGAAGAGAATTGCAAGCTGCTTGACATAAATCTAATGAGTATTGATGCAGAAAATGTTCCATCTGCTGAAGACAATGAAGGTAAGGGAATGCAGGTTTCAACTCATCTATCCGAATGCAAGTGGTACAGCCACATCATTCAGTTTTTGCAGACGTTATCAGTCCCATCGAATTTTACAAAGACTCAAAGAAGGGCTTTAAAACTCAGGGCTGTAAATTTCTGCATAAATGACAATTTGCTATTTTGGAAGAATCCCATTGGTTTGTTGTTGAGATGTGTGAATCAAGAAGAGGCAGCTAAGGTCATGTGTGAACTTCACAATAGTGAGTGCGGAGGACATCACTATTGGAAAACCACAGCACACAAAATCCTAAGATCAGGTTACTATTGGCCATCCTTATTTTCAGATGTGTACGAATTTGTGAAAACATGTGACAAATGTCAAAGATTCGAAGGTAAAAAACGACTGAAGTCCCTTCCTCTCAAACCTATAGTGGTCACCGGGCCTTTTCAACAGTGGGGCCTGGACTTCATAGGTGAGATCCATCCACCTTCTAGTGGACAACATCGGTGGATTCTGGTTGCCACCGATTACGTTACAAAGTGGATTGAGGCTATTCCCACCTGGAACGCCAATCACACTGTCATCATAAAATTTCCACAGGAGAATATATTCGCTAGATTTGGCTGTCCCAAAAGATTGGTCGCTGATAATGTTGTTGCATTCAAAGATAAACACTTGGTGAAATTGTGTGAAGAGCTGGGAATTCAGCTGGTACATTCCACAGCCTACTATCCGCAAGGGAATGGTCTAGCTGAGTCGTCAAACAAGAGTTTGGTCAGAATCATAAAGAAGCTGCTTGAACAGAATTCCAGAGGTTGGGATTCCAAATTAAAGATTGCATTGTGGGTTGACAGGGTAACATGCAAAAAATCAATTGGTACATGTCCTTTCAAGCTGGTATATGGTACTGAGGCTATATTTCCTGTTCATCTTGCATTACCAGTTGCAACATTCTTACAAGAAACTGATGAAGAACCAAGTGATCTAACTAGGAGGATTCATGAGTTGGTACAACTACAACAAGATAGAGAGCAGCTCTTAGAAAAAAATGAATTGCATCAGGAAATGATCAAGCGAAATTTCGACAAGAAAGTCAAATCAGATGTTTTCAAAATGGGAGATATGGTCTTAAAGTAGGATGCAGCAAAGCAGGAGAAAGGGAAGCTCGAAAAATTTGATGCTCTTTGGACAGGTCCTTTTGTCATAGCAGAAGTGCAGCAGAACAACACCTTCATTCTTCAAACTCTTTCAGGCAAGCCAGTTTCAGGAGGCCCTTTCAACGAGCGCTTCCTGAAGATCTATTTCTCATAAGGCTTCTTTGAAGCCAAGTTCTTCTTGTACATATTTTCTTTTTCAGTTTCGTTTTCTTTATTTTTGGTATTCTAATAACTCCATGCCCAATGGTACTAGCAACTATTTTTCAGATTGTAATAAGGCCACTGAGTCTAGCTAGGTTCTTGGTCACCTCACAGGGAGATGCCCATCCTAGTTGGAGCCAAATGTTAACTCCCAAAATGAAACTGTTTTTTCGGTTGAATTTGCAGGGGATATCATGGTTATTGGTCGCGTCCTAAAGCTACTTTTGTGTTTTTTTTAGCTGAGAAAATTTTTGAATTTGGTTCAGTGAAGAAAATACCAAAATATCAGAATTCGATGGTTTGGGCGAGCCTCCAGCATGCTCATTAACCACCGAAAGTATTTAGTTTCGTCAGACAAGTGGTCGATTCAAAGGGCAAGCAACCGCCGAAAATATTTGAACGGGAAAAAAGAAGGCTCGTGCTTTCGCATGAGCCAGATGTCAACATTTGTTGCAATGATGAGAAGTTCAAACCGTCGAAAGCTCGCATTGTGGGAGATGATGCTCATTCGTGGGGTTCAACTGAAAGGTTCTAACAATTGCGTATTATCCACTGCAATAATCATTTCCATATCTGCGCCGAGCGGTGATAGACAGATACGGTTGCACGGAGCTTCTCTTCATCTCCAGTGGAAGATACATTCATCATTATTGACAGGTCATTCGTTCATTTTAAAACTCAAAATGTTATAATGTAGCCCGAAGATCACTGAAGGTAACTATCAACACGCGATTTTACCAGCAAATCGTGATTTTCAAATCCTGGCCCCTCTTTCTCGGGCGATTGGCATGGTGTCTCCGACTTCAACTAGCATTTCGAGTCAAGGAAATCGGATTGGGTTATCGGGTAAGTATATAATCTTTTTCCTGTCAAAATTGCATAAATACATTTTCCCCCGAAAAGTTGAAGTTTTGGCTTTCCCTGCCAGACTGTCATTTAAATGTGGGTTGATATTCTAGCGCATTTATAAATCCTATGCCTTGTCAAACTATTTCATAGTTGTTCATAAATTACATCGACTATATCCCTAGTTTCTAGAACCGTTGCCTCCCAAACACCTTGTTGCCCATAGTTTCAGATACAGATTACATTCAGTCATGTCAAAAGTCACTCCTGCATTAAGATCCGAAGTAGATGGCATGTGGTATTTTGAGGAGCATCTAGAAGTTGTAGAATGTTTTAAACAGGTTGGAGTTTTCTCATATTCTGAGAAATTGGCATTCTTCCACCAACAAGTTGTTGAAGCATTTTCCCTCTCATACGATGGAAGGGTTGCCAGAATAGGCAAGGAGGAGTTCTTTATAGATGAAGCATATATCGCCGAATACACAGGGTTGCCTAGGATAGGATTTTGCTGGTTTAAAACTACTTCACCTTCAAATGTTGAGTTCAGGTCCTATCTGTTGCCAGTCCATAAAAATATGACATGGAAAAAAGAAATTCCCATGTCCTACCTGGAGCTAAAGTGGCATACCCTTCTGAAGGCGATTCTGGTATACATTACCTGTGAAGGGCGTTATAACAGAGTGATGTACTATCATTTTAAATTGTTAAATCACTTCACAGGTAGGGAACACTTAAACATACCCTATTTCTTTCATAAGACCCTGATCAAAATGGAAAAACAGGTAAAGGCTCAGCCCACTAAAGTTGCAAGAAGAATATCTCATCAGGGGTTGACTACCCTCCTTGTCAAAGAAGCTCACAGGAAGCAAATAGAATGGAGTTTCTTCCTGTTCTGGAATGAGTTTGAGACTGAAAGACCCCCATGGATAAAAGCAAAGAAATCTAGAAGCATAAATGATTCTACTCCCAAGAGTAGTTGCAGGAGGAGAAAAGGGATTTCAATGCCCAGGGATTCTGTAAAAACATCATCCAGCAAACAAGAAGGAATCAGGAAGAAATTAAAGTTTGAGGATAGAAACCCTGTCATGGGAAA
>JZKD02S0426435.1:48385-58847 GCA_000966675.3 Picea glauca
TAATAAGTCTCTTGATTGTCTCTTAGACCCTACATTGTACTGGTTTAGTTACAATCTGTTCTTCACCCACTTTAAAGCTATCTGCTGATTAATCAATCTTTGAGAGCACTGTCTAATTATTTATCATTTTCATGTTTGAATGCTATAAGTTGTATTGAGTTGTCCCATTGATCAACATTTACAAAATACAAAAACATTCATTTCTTAAGTTACCAAGCACCTTTAGCGGCTCCGTTAGCTGATCTAAGTCCTAGGAAAATGAAAGAAAAACTAAGCTAAAGAAACTAATCTAAGTGAAAAAGAAGCTACTGCAAACTATATACAAATCTAAAATATATACAATTTACTAACTAATATTATAAAACAATAATTCTACTTATTAAATGTTCAGCTATCAATACAATTAAATCTCAATTATATATGTACAGTATTTACAGAATACAAATTTTGATCGAAATTTACAAAATCATTTGTAAATTGTCTTATGACAGCGAAGCTATTATTTTTGGATTTTTATAGATTTTATGAAAAAGAAATGAAACAACAGTTATCTAACTAAGCAAAGAAGATAATAATTTGTACTATATATCTATCTAAACTACAGAGAATTCTCAAATTAATTAACTATTAAATTGCAAATAACAAACTGACCTGAAGTAACGCCTCCTATTTGTCCTATTTACAGTACTCGATTTAGTTGTTTGATGGAGGAAACCCACACCAGATTTTGCAAGAAGCTTCTTACAGTTTACAGATCCTCACATTTAGATAAATCCCAGTGCGAATATTTGTACATAATTGTTCATTTAACAAAGAAGATAAACCTTATATTCATTAAATTAAAACAGGGTAATTTTTGTAAGTAAAATGAGATACATCAAATATGGACAATACTTAATTCATATCGCATCAACCTGTAACAAATCTTGATATCTAAAGTAGTCAATAATTTGATTACAAATTAAAATGCATAGAAACTTGAACAAAAGTAAGATAAATTGAAGCTAAAGCCATACAACAAATCCACTTCTATTCGAGTTTGTATAATCATCAACCCATAGTCTCTGTTCTCCCAACAGTGATTCTTTCTTTACAAAAAATAACAGGTATATAAAGGCCACAGGATGAAACAGTCCTTGTGGAAATTATCAAAACTGTTTGCAAAAAATATGGGAACAATCTCCCAAATTCCTATTTCTAACTAAGACTAACAACCTAATCCAAAAATGTGTAAAGAAACAACATATTCAAAGATATGCCACAGTTGATCCAATTCACTTGTGAAATTCATGTATACCTGTAGATGCACAAAAATACATGTTGTTCAGATTGTGTTCATTTAGAAAATCAACAGAAATTCCAATTTAATGACTAGCTAACATAATCTCATGATTCTGTATTTGGTCATATTTACAAAAAAAATCGTATTAAATTAATCCAATGGTAACAGAAATGTATGTGATCAATCAAACAAATCCTTTATTACTAATTCAAAGAAAACAAAATCGTTCATGCTAATTCAAAACAAATAGAATCATTTTTGCTAATTCAAAACAAACAGAAATGTATTCGATTTATCAAACAAATCATTTATACTAATTTAAGAAAGATAGAATCATGCTAAAATTAAACAAAATCATACCATCCATTGTGAAATCAAATCGAATCATGATGGTTGTAGTTGCTTACACGTTTTTTTTCTTTTAAAAATCACATGCCCTGTAGATGTAAAACTTGTTGGCAGACTGGTTGAATATCCTTTGAATTGATCAAGGGTTCACAGTGGGAGGCTAAGACACATGGCTGGACGAGTGAGAGGGGTGCTTTTGGATGCTAATGCATAGGCCTGGAGAAGTCACAGATGTTTCAACACTTGCAAATAGACCAAAACGCTCCCTTCAGCCACAGAGAAAAACTGATATTTAACCTCTAAAGGATGAGATATATCTATATAATAACCCAATTTCTGAGGAAACCACTTACGATGAAGGTAAAGGGGCTAATTTTGGTTCTAGGTTTTCAAGGGTTTGATCTGATTCAAAACCGTTTGCCCAGAATCGCTCACGCAAAAACGTGTCTCTAGGAGGCAATTACGGGGCTAGCCTAAGCAGTCTTCTCTAGCACTATCAAACCATAACAGAGTCTGGACACCATGGGGTTCAATTTTCACTACAGAAGCCATAGCAGAGAGCACACGATCAATAGGGTAATCGACGAGGGTTTGACAAGATAAACACAAAACCATTTTCTCAAAGCTTCCCCAAAACAAGCAAAGTCAGCCCAAAATGCAAGGCAGAGCATTAATGGGTACAGTGGTGGAGTAAATTGAGACTATGCAACAATATCATATCGGCTGTACAATGAACGGTGCCTATTCAAATCATAATAATGCATAACCAAAAAATATTTTAACCAAATGAAATATCAAATAACCATTTGAAAACCATGGTGTTCATAACCAAAAATCGGTCTGAATGTTAAATCAAAAATAGCATTTGTATGATTTGAAAGAAACCACTATATTGAACATTGCACCAAGGATTTAATCACAAAATTAATGTGTTCTATGAAACCATTGCACCAAGAATTTAATCAAAGACACCAAAAATAAAAAATCATTGCATCATGAACTTATAAATCGAAACCACATTAGCAAAAATGCAAAGTGAATAAAGGTTTGGTGTTTTGATAAATGTATGACCATTAGTGAGTTGGAGGTAAAAACATTATGACCACATGAACAAAAGGACTCATAACAATTCAAAAGATCATTCTAATGCCATCAAAATTACTTCCAACTCTAGGTTTTCACATTTGCAGTCGTGAAAATGAAAACGAGAAGTAGATAAGCGAAAGCAAAGATAATAGTGTCATTTTCTTTTGTTCAGAACTGCGATGAGTATTGAGGGTTCAAAACCCTTGTGTAGGCAGCTTGTAATGAAAAGATAAAATTGCAAAATGGCTGCCAACAATGGCGACACACTAGTAGAAGCAGTTATCTCTGCCAAACGAACAATTCCAGATTAAGACAATGAGAATAATTCTAACTAATAAAAAACCAGAAAATTGCTTAAACATCGTCATTAATCATAAAAAATTCCAGCTGTGCTTAAAAGATGAAAACTGAGAACGATCTGAATAAAAGCGAGTCATGATATTAAAGATAAAATCTCCAATATTGTTGACAGAGCCACTGCTGCCAGCAGGCGTCCATAGCCTTGAAAGGGTTTCCATTTAACCCACTCTGATATCCGTATCCTGCCAAGAAGTTCCAGATCAGAATAAAGGATTTTTTAAGGTCAAGAGATTCCATACTTGCGGATTTTCATATACCCGACATTATTTCGCTGCCAGTGGGCCTTTTCAGTACCCCATCGAAGTTGTCTTGGCGTCATGCATGCATTTACCCACTACTAGTAGACCTGTTCAGTATCCCGACGAGTTTACAAGCACGTCCCACAGCTCTTTTAATGATTTGTTTAGCTTTTAAAGATATATAATTGAGCGGGCTGACGCTAAAAATTATGATATTTTAGACATATTTTTACAGACCTTGAAAGATTTTTTTTTTTTTTAAATTGTCCTTCATTAAGATTCAGAGATGGTTTGTTTACAAAACCAACCTTCAAAAGAAGGGATCCATCTTCTGAGTTATTCCCTTAAGGAATAGGGATAGCGTAAGAAGAAAATGGATGATCGTGACAGGCTTCACTTACAGATTGAAATCAATAAACTTATTTCAAACAACAGGCCTTCCTTAACATGGCTGTAAATTTCAGAAGCATATCATAATTGATGTTTAGACAACTTTTCAACAGTCATTTTAGAGGAAATTTTTTATGTTTTCTTTGTCTGAACAGTTCATAATGCAGGTATGTGTATTTCAAAGAAAGACTAATAAGCATAAAAGGAAACAAAACACACCAGCGAAGAAAGATTTGAAAGCAAAGAAATTCAATCAAAAAAATATGTACAGAATGTGCATCTGAAAACCTCATGCAACAAATCCCTTGGGAGACTCAAAAGTAAGAAAATCTTGTTTGATGGGAAAGAAGTCTTACTCATGGTACCTTGGGTCAGGGTTAATTCAAATTTATTTATCTCTTTACTTTCCATTTAATATTTTCATGACGATATTGTGTTTTTGAAAATAAATGTTCAACTAAAAGCAAAGAGAAAAGGATCAAGGGGACTTCCCTGACAACAGTCGTATTATGGTTCTCGTGGTGCGCCCACTTGTGTTCATGACTGCATTATTACAAAGAGAATTAGTGAGAAATAAAACTGAAAGGAAAACCTATTCCTAAACCTACCCTAACTATTAAACAAATCAGGATACGTGAAGTCATGTTTCCAATGTAGCCATCGGAGTAACTCCAATCCTGCAATGGAAACAAAATCAAACATTATTAATAAGAATGGTAATATATCAAAAAATGACAGAAACATATCACACTTACCTTCATAATCATCATCTAGAAACAAAGTAAGCATGATCTTACCATTCCCTGGAATATTCTTGATGTATGAATCCTCAAGCCATTGTGCAATCTTGTTGTGATAAGGGTCATAATGGCATGGGCAAGTGTAAGTAAGTTCGAAAAACTTGTCAAGATTACGAGGAAATGGAATAACCATCAACCAAGGCTGAAATGCCCCATCCTCCTGACAGTTTTCTAAGTCTTCATTAATTTATTCACATGGACAATCTAAAAGAAATATGTCACGCCTACTTCCAAGATACTTAGGTAAAAAGAAAGCAAGCACAACTTTGTCTTTATTATGAAATTTTTTTATATATGAATGTTCAAGCCATCCTAAGATCTTGTCACAAAAATGGGGATGCAAACCATGAATTTGATGAAACAAATATATCAATGGGAAACTTATCATAGGAGGATTTGTGCAATCAATTAGATCATTGGTTTGAATGTTTCCTTTGATGAGATTGGTCATTTCAAAATGTGAAGCATAAACATCAAGATTCAATCTAATCAAAGAACGAATATGAAACTTAGAGTGTTTGATCTCCATAAGATATAATGCATTGTCTTTTTCAACAATAAATTGTGTAAAATCATCTTGCAACATGTCATTTTCCCATGTGAGTGATGAAAGTGAACAAGCGTCAAATCCGGTTTTATCAATGTTATGCTCGGAATCAATTTCACCAAAATTTAGAATATTGAAAAGATGTGATTGTGGCAGAAAAGAGTAGGATGTTGTAGGTAAGGTGTCAAGTCCAACAGAGTCTAGAAAGAGATCAGGATATAAAGAATAAAAGGAATAAGACATAAGCACATGAAAAGAATCTCTTGAATTAACAATGGTATTCTCAAGAGATTTCTCTTCACCTTCTTTAAAACCCTTACTCTATTTTGGTGATGAATTCCTCAACATAATATGATTATCTGGATTTGCCTTTTGTGTTATAGATAATTCAAAATTTATGTGACAAACATCTAGTCTTTCCTGTGAACAAAGTGCATTTTGAGGGTGAAGGTTTAAGGTTTCTTCTTCTAGTTGCATATCTTCTTCTCTAATTAGTTTCATAGGAGTACTAGAACATTCAAGACGATTTTCGTCGCTTAAGTGTTCTTCAATGACTGATTTTAAATATTGATTAGAGCATGAGCTACAATAATGAGGATATTCACCTTGATCCAGAAACGAATCTTCTTCCATACTGGTCATAGACTGAAAATACAATGATTCAGAGGAAAAACTAATCTAGTTATCATTAAGAACCTAGTCAATAGATTCTACCTCCCTAGCTTGTTCAACATTGTCGGAAGGATCCTTCTCTTCTTGCAAAGAGAATTGGTCTTGCAGTTGAGTGATAGGATTTGCAATTAGTTCTTCGTTCGTTCTTGAATATGAATGGATGGAAGGGATGCAAGCATCACAGAAGAGACTTAATGCAAATGACATGTCATCAAGATTAAATTTACAGAGCATATGATAGACTCTTGTCAAAAATTCTTCTGAAGATGAATCGTCGTTGATTAGCGAAGTATGAAATTCTTCACATAATTGATTGAAATCATAAATTTCAAAAGCATCTAGAAACTCATCCACAAATTGAAACCAATAAAAAATGTGACATGTTGGAAAGGATTCAAACCAATGTTTGATCCGAACTCTCAAAGTAAAAGAGAAAAGTCTGCATAAAACTCTTAAATCTGAGATGTCATGTTTGATGCATTTGCACCAAAATTTGTTAAGGTGGTCTTTAGCAGATATATTGCCTCCACCATCAAAGGTGAGTTTGGACAAGAAAGAGACTGTCTCATTGGGAACATTGGGTAATGAGAAGTTGAAATCATGTTCCAACATAGTGATTTGGGGAGCCATGGGGGAATTGAATACATTTAAAATAAAGGCTCCTACAAGGCCATCTTGTCATTCGGCCCTCCTTCTAGCGCCATTTTTTGATGGGCGAAATTGATCGCTCGTCAACTGGAGGGGTGGATCCGGTCTGGCGTTGTCTAAATAAACCAAGCCATTTGGATTAATCCACTCCGACGGGTTTAGCAGCTCCGTTAGCCAATCTAAGTCCTAGGAAAACGAAAGAAAAACTAAGCTAAAGAAACTAATCTAAGTGAAAAAGCAGCTACTGCAAACTATATACAAATCTAAAATATATGCAGTTTACTAACTAATATTATAAAACAATAATTCTACTTATTAAATGTTCATCTATCAATACAATTAAATCTCAATTATACATGTACAGTATTTACAGAATACAAATTTTGATCGAAATTTGCAAAATCATTTGTAAATTGTCTTATGACAACGAAGCTATTATTTTTGGATTTTTATAACTTTTATGAAAAAGAAATGAAACAACAACTATCTAACTAAGCAAAGAAGATAATAATCTGTACTATATATCTATCTAAACTACAGAGAATTCTCAAATTAATTAACTATTAAATTGCAAATAACAAACTGACCTAAAGTAACGCTTCCTATTTGTCCTATGCACAATACTCAATTTAGTTGTTTGATGGAGGAAACCCGCACTAGATTTTGCAAGAAGCTTCTCATAAAAGGGAAGCAGTCATGCTCTTGAATACAAATGACATAGCAAACAAGAAGTATAGCAACAACAATTTTACAGTTTACAGATCATCACATTTAGATAAATCCCAGTGAGAATATTTGTACATAACTGTTCATTTAACAAAGAAGATAAACCTTCTATTCATTAAATTAAAACAGGGTAATTGTTGTAAGTAAAATGAGATACATCAAATATGGACAATACTTAATTCATATCGCATCAACCTGTAACAAATCTTGATATATAAAGTAGTCAATAATTTGATTACAAATTAAAATGCACAGAAACTTGAACAAAAGTAAGATAAATTGAAGCTAAAGCCATACACCAAATCCACTTCTATTCAAGTCTGTATAATCATCAGCCCATAGTCTCTGTTCTCCCAACAGTGATGCTTTCTTTACAAAAAATAACAGGTATATAAAGGCCACAGGATGAAACATTCCTTATGAAAATTATCAAAACTGTTTGCAAAAAATATGGGAACAATCTCCCAAATTCCTATTTCTAACTAAGACTAATAGCCTAATCCAAAATTGTGTAAAGAAACAACATATTCAAATATATGCCACAGTTGATCCAATTCACTTTTGAAATTCATGTATACTTGTAGATGCACAAAAATACATGTTGCTCAGATTGTGTTCATTTAGAAAATCAACAGAAATTCCAATTTGATGACTAGCTAACAAAATCTCACGATTATGTAGCTGGTCATATTTACAAACAAAATCGTATTAAATTAATCCAATTGTAACATAAATGTATGTTATCTATCAAACAAATCCTTTATTACTAATTCAAAGCAAACAAAATTATTCATGCTAATTCAAAACAAACAAAATCGTTTTTGCTAATTCAAAACAAACAGAAATGTATTATATTTATCAAAAAAATCATTTATACTAATTTAAGAAAGATAGAATCATGCTAAAATTAAACAAAATCATACCATCCATTGTGAAATCAAATCAAATCATGATGGTTGTAGCTGCTTACACATTTTTTTCTTTTAAAAATCACATGCCCTGTAGATGTAAAACTTCCTGGCAGACTGGTTGAACATCCTTTGAATTGATCAAGGGTTCACAGTGGGAGGCTAAGACACATGGATGGACGAGTGAGAGGGGTGTTGTGGGATGCTAATGCATAGGCCTGGAGAAGTCACAGATGTTTCACCACTTGAAAATAGACCAAAACGCTCCCTTTAGCCACAGAGAAAAAATGAGATTTGACCTCTAAAGGACGAGCTATATCTTTGTAATAACCCAATTTCTGAGGAAATTGCTTGTGTTGAAGGGAAAGGGGCTAATTTTGGTTCTAGTTTTTCAAGGGTTTGATCTGATTCAAAACCATTTTCCCATAATCACTCACGCAAAAACGTGTCTCTGGGAGGCAATTACGGGGTTAGCCTAAGCAGTCTTCTCTGGCACTATCAAACCATAACAGAGTCTGGACACCATGGGGTTCAATTTGCACTACAGGATCCATAGAAGAGATCACATGGTCAACAAGGTAATCGGCGAGGGTTTGACAGGATAAACACAAAACCATTTTCCCAAAGCTTCCCCAAAACAAGCAAAGGCAACCCAAAATGCAAGGCAGAGCGTTAATGGGTACAGTGGTGGAGTAAATTGAGACTTTGCAACAATATCATATCAGCTGTACGATGAATGGTGCCTATTCAAATCATAATAATGCATAACCAAAAAATATTTTAACCAAATGAAATATCAAATAACCATTTGAAAACCATGGTGTTCATAACCAAAAATCGGTCCAAATGTTAAATCAACAATAGCATTTGTACGATTTGAAAGAAACCACTATATTGAACATTGCACCAAGGATTTAATCACAAAATTAATGCATTCTATGAAACCATTGCACCAAGGATTTAATCACAAAATTAATGCATTCTATGAAACCATTGCACCAAGGATTTAATCACAAAATTAATGCATTCTATGAAACCATTGCACCAAGGATTTAATCAAAGTCACCAACAAAAAAAATCATTGCATCACGAACTTATAAATCGAAACCACATTAGAAAAAATGCAAAGTGAATAAAGGTTTGGTGTTTGGATAAATGTTTGACCATTAGTGAGTTGAAGGTAAAAACAATTATGACCACATGAACAAAAGGACTCATAACAATTCAAAAGATCATTCTAATGCCATCAACATTACTTCCAACTCTAGGTTTTCATGCTTGCAGTCGTGAAAATGAAAACGAGAAGCAGATACACGAAAGCAAAGATAATAGTGTCGTTTTCTCTTGTTCAGAACTGCAACGAGTATTGAGGGTTCAAAACCCTTGTGTAGGCAACTTGTAATGAAAAGATAAAATTGAAAAATGGCTTCCAACATCATATTGTCTCACATTTCCGATACTACGCTACTGAAACCACTGCTAGACTATGCTACAGATCCCCTGTTCCAGCACTAAAAACTCCCCGTCAAATCATTGCTAGCTTATATGCTCACAACCCCAACATTAACTCTACTTTTTCATTGTTTCATATTATAATTTCCGCTCACAAGTATGCTTGAAGTAAGGAGTTAGGAACCCCTACACTTTTAAAGTTTTGAGGACCTTGTATGGTGGCTTGATGACAGTCTAAAACTCAAACAGTGCAGTCTCCCTACATATCATTTTTCAGAGTATCTTTTCCTCATTTTAAACCATCAGACCAGTCTCTTGTTAATCTAGAAGTGAATTGGAGGAAAGACTTGAATGGACAATTAAGGATCACCTTCAAAACTCAAAATACCTTTTCTTCTGTTTGGTTTCCTTACCTCTCATAGCATTACAGTTTTTGATCCCCTGCTTCTATCCATGGATACACCTCAAAATAAGAAATCTCACAAGAGTGGGAGTGTGGTCAGGACTGAGCCTTCTAACATGCACATGTTTTATGTTGAGCCTATGATCAGGGAGTTTTTCCAAAGGGTTGTTTGCCTCTCATTTTTTCAAAACATGCAGAGGGGACACCCTGAAGTAGCAAGGTAGTTTGCCTTAAAATTTGATGGCATTGAGACCAAGGTAGGAAACCTTGATTTGGAGGTATCTAAGGTTAGTATTGTAGCAACCACCACGATAGCCAACACTGGTGAGAGGTGGTTCAAATCCATGATCTTGAATGCAGCCTTTTCCAAGGATTTCCTCAATCCATACTATCAAAAAGACAATTTGTCTAAGAGAGTTCCTAGGAGCCACCTAGTTGAGGGTTTTGATAAAATGTTGAAGATTATCCAGAGATATTTTACATGTGAGGGAGAATTTAACATGATATACCAATATTACATTAGACTCTTTCTACATTTCACTGGTAATGATTTAATGAATATCCCTTTTTATCTGTTAAGAAGTATGGGAAAGATGGTTGA
>JZKD02S0426436.1:0-11759 GCA_000966675.3 Picea glauca
ATTAAGTTGATTTTGTTTTACAGTTTTGAAAATTTGCAGAAACAAAATGATAGTTTTAATTTCTTTGACTCTTTGACACCTTGACAGAAGAATTGTATTATTACTGTATAAGTTCGACTTTCTTTTTATAACACAGTTATAAAAAAAAATCCAAAAGGATTGAATGTTTTTCTTGTATATTGAGGTGCAGATGGGAAGATAAGATGTGACAATTCCAACTTACCTTTTATAAATTATGACAGATCTCTAGACCCATTTTAATCTAGGTTTTATTTAGAGGTGTAATTTTTTCTTTCTTAATCAGTTTTAGAGTGTAAAAAGTTAGAGTATATATATATATATATAATTTTCATTTACTTAATTTTTATTATTATTATTTAAGAGTTACATGTATCAGCTCCATTTTATTTAAACACAGAATCACACATGTACCTAATACTGTACTGTAAAATACATCTCAGCCCAATCAAAAATAAAAAAAAAAGATAAATTTTCATTGTGATGAAAATTTATAAGAAGTGCATTTACATCATGAAAAAAGTTGTTACACAAAAATTTAAAATTATATATAAATTTTATTGTTATTATTATGATGAAAAGTATATTATAAAAAATGTTTTCATGTAATAAGTTTAAAAATATATAAATTTTTACTTGCAATGAGAAATTATGAAAAAACTTATTATTGATGAATTTCATTACAATCCACCAAATATATTATGTATCTAATCACCTTTACATTCTAAATATGAAATTTAATTTACTAAATCACTTTACTACAACCTGTATTTACAACAAAGATAATTATTAGTAAATAACACTATTATCATCTTATTTAGTCTTACAAACTCTTTTATCATGAAAGAATTTCATTACAATTTATCAAATACGTTATATATTTAATCACATTTTCATTTTAAATATAAGACTTATTTACTAAATCACTTTTATTATATCATTTTTTATAAAATTAAAATAAATTAAAATAAATAACACTATTATCATGTTATTTAAGTTTAGAATTTTTTTTTTCCTAGTTATATCAACTCCTAGTATGGTTGGATTTTTTTGTGTCTTCTTCTAATAACAAATTTGAGTTACCAAATAAAACAAGATTCAAGATTTGATTAAATTTAAAATCTCTTTTATCACAATTTTTTTTTCATTATTATATAATTAATCATCTTTTTATTTTAAATATAAAATTTCATTTACTAATTCAATAAATTGCTTTTACTTTTACTATGATCTGTCTTTACAACATCAAAGACAATTGGTATTAAATATGTGTCTTTTACTATGACGACTTTTACTATGATGTATCTTTACAACATTAAAGGCAATTGTTATTAAATATGTGTCTTTTACTATGATGATTTTTACTATGATGTGTTTTTACAATATCAAAGACAATTGGTATTAAATAAGGGTTGCATGGCAATGTAGTCCCTGCTGAGTTAGTTGAGAAATACATGTTGAACAACATAGATACATTTAACTGCAGATTTAATAAGGATGCCGAGTTAGTTGAGAAATACATGTTAAACAACATAGATACATTTAATTAGCATAGAGACATTTAGCTGCAGATTTAATAAGGATGGAGAACATAAAAAAAAGTCTTTGAGATTAAGTTTTTTTTTATACGATAGAAACTTGAAATTGAGATTAAAAATTATTATTGTATGTATGGTCTTTAATACCATCCCGCTACTCTGTCTACAAAAAAATTAAAGCTTAATACCCCACTACTTTGGGTATTGGCAATACAATGAAAGTTTGATAAGCTGAATGTGTGTGTATATATATAAAAGGAATTTAGACTTCCATTTTTAATGCCAATAATCTGAATCTAGACATAAGATAGAGAAACATGAGCAAGGATGTAACCTGGATATAGCCCACCCCAAGGCTTGACGGTTTGGAGTCAAACAAAAGCTAAATCAAAC
The DNA here is from genome assembly GCA_000966675.3 of Picea glauca. NCBI lineage: Eukaryota > Viridiplantae > Streptophyta > Pinopsida > Pinales > Pinaceae > Picea > Picea glauca. The sequence continues at coordinate 1,950 of JZKD02S0426436.1, forward strand.
TTCTAACGGATGGTTTTCACTTACGTCTTCGGATTGGGATCGAGTATTCTTTTGATCAATTTGCGAGCACCAAAAGCACCAACAGACAACCAATTTGGACCCTTGAAATCGCTTTTGAAGATCTATACATGACATTGTGTTAACTCAATGCGAGATTATGACTAATCTAGTAAAAGTTTTAAACCAGTTGCTATGATTTTGTATCAGGTAGTTCCATTACCTTCTGATACAACACTGCAAGATTTTTGTCTTCAAATGGCAACCAGCCCGTCAAAAGAACAAAGAGTATGAAACCTCAAGACTAAAGATCAACAATGGCACCATCGTATCCTCTGTCAGAGGTCATTCTTGGATTTCCATATCCAAGAATGCACATTGCTTTGAATGAACAGATCTCACATCTAGAACAAACTTCCTCCGAGACAAACTCACGAGTGGAGGCCCAATGTAATGAGTCAAAATATCTTCAAAAATATTTATCATAGAATATGTCGATGCATGTATCGTCGACTCTGTCAAGAAGAGAGTATTCAACTCATCATCTTTCACATGATCGCACCATGGAATAGATTTCCTGTTGTGTCTATAATCGTGTTCATTAAATCTAGGCTTATGATTACGTCGACTGCGGTACAAAAAATAATCCTTCTGCATGTACCTCAAATTGCAGGAATAACTAGTTGGCTCAATATTCTTAACTCCACCACTATAATAACTTGGCCTTGTTGTTGTTGCATTGGAGATCATAACACGAGGCAACCCTACACTCAAACCATCAAATACTATTTTATCTTCTGAATATAGTTGATGAGTAGCTGAGACGAATCCCTCACTTGCAAGTTGTATAATGGCATACAATTCGTCTGAAGCCACGATTTCATGTATGACAACCTCACGTGTGTAGGGAAGATCAAGTTTCTTGGTTAACACCTTCTAGAAAATTGATTTCAATATTCGCACTAGGATATGACCGGGAAAATTGTAGATATATAGCATGTCATACGTGTTCCTCGCCTCAAACTAACTTATATCATCGGGTTCTTCATGGATATCCTCATTGTGAGGAGGCTCTCTACAAAAATGAACTCCCATAGAGTAGAGGGCCTTTGAGCTCCACCCCTAACAAATCTACCATATATATTGTATACCCAATCTCGTTTACGCATTTTTTCAACTATAATCTATGTTATCAAAATACATTGTTTCTTATTCATGTTCATATTCATACGGTCATATTCATTTTTTTCATCACCAATAATATCTCTACCTGATCCACCCTATTCTTCTTCTTATCTTTTTCTACCAAAGCAATCCTCTGTGCTTCGACCTCAGAAAAAATATTAAGCAAGTTACCATGTTCTGATCTCATCACTAACATTACTATTGTTATGATGTTGGACACTACCCAACTACTTAAAAGATTGAATCTCAGACTGCAACACTTTAATGACGTATTCTTTTTCATCGAGGAGAATTTCAAGGTACATCTTTTCTTGTTGGGTGTATGCTTGTATTCTCTTGGGTAGAGAGGCTTCCATTTTCATCTCATGTTTTTCTTTCTGCAGACCGTAAGTCATAGCAATAGATTTCTCTATTGCATTTGCAGAGGCACTCCTCTCCTCTTTGAGCTCACACTACAGTTGCTCATTCGCTTGGCGTTGCCTTCGAAGGGTATCCATCGATGCTTTAATATTACAAGTCTCTAAATTAATATCATCTTCATCTTGTAAATCAATTCCTGCGCCATTGACAAAATCTTTTGCTTTGGTCTCTTCATTTTTACCTTCTTTGTTGGGAATGCGATCATCTTGATTTTTCTTGATCTCCATGTAACTATATTTTTCATGAGTACATTCCAATTCAACGTGTTTCTTATCTTTGTATTTTTCAAATACTTTATTTATTGACTCAATGGGTTGATTTTTTAAATTCATCCATAATTGTGGTTATATCTCTGGAAGATGTATCCATGGTATATCCACAAAATGGATCTGGTAATTTTTTTTTACTGGGTCTAGTAATTTTTTTTACTAAGTTGGTAAAAAACAATTACTGGGTCTAGTGAATTTTTTTTACTAAGTCAGTGATTTTTATCTTTTTTACCAATATAGTAAAAAAAACATTACCGAGTTTGGTAATTTGTTTACCAGGATCTAATATCAATTGGAAGTAGAAGACTTAATATATATGAAACATATATTTAATTTTTAATAATTTTATTATTTGATGTCTTATTCAATTTACAACAACGTGTATAAATACACGTAAACAAGTAAAGTCGCATCTTTTTAGACAAAAGGATGTTACTTTACATTTAATTAGTTTAAACATAATGCACAAATAAAACGTGTATTACACAGTGACATGCTCATATATCCTTGAAATCATTTGATGAGCGAAACACCACATCAAACTCCACTTAGTCTGCTATTGTAACCAATAATAAATCGAGTCGAGGTAGGCTCTCAAGGAGAGGTAGAATGTTATGTGCAAGGCCAAGACTCCAAATCAAAATAAAGAGTACATGAGGGTTCAAAATCAAACAAGCCCATTGAGGCAGTGAAGAAGCATAAGCATGAGTTAAACACATAGAGAAATAAAAACATTCACCCAATAGTTGTGGGTATTGAAACATGACATAGGCATATGAATTTCTATATGTATCCATAAATCATTCAAACCCATATCAAATTTTCAAAGAATAATGATTGCATGAGAATGTTACCCCACATATAGGCAATTTTTCATTTCATGCACATGTGATAAGTTAGATGAGAGCTCATTTCTAATGGGTTCGTTGAAATATACACAAGCAAATGTGTTATGCCATGTTACATGATCGAAATGAATGGTACCCATAAAAAATGACCATTGGGCCAACCCAAAACTACCATTAAACTTTTCAGCAAGGACAGGTTAGCGATAATCACAATGTTGCAAATTCCCAAGAAGGTAAAAATGGAACAAAGAAGAGATAAGTATGATGCAAGTTAGTTTGGTGGGCTATCTCAAGTGGTTGAGTGCTTTGAGCCTCATGCAGGAGGTCTCGAGGTTGGTCCCCTAGGATAGCTACCCCTATTGTGTGCCTCACTCGATATCACCACTAAGTCAAGTGTCATAATCAACAAAAATGGGTTTGCACTAGGAACCATCCACCAAATGCAAGGAAGTGCCTGTGATTTTTTCTACGAGGTTTTCCTTGGAAAAAAGTACGATGCAAGTGAAAGAGAGATAAATTACATAATTAGAACCACACATTAGCAATTCATATCATAAATAAAGTACATGAACTCAAATAAGAAGCAAACAATGCTTGTGATTGAGTGTACCTTACCTTGTCATAGAAGAGGTCAAGAAATGGAGTCAACTTTCCATAGAACCAAAAAGACACAAACCATTGCAATGCCACCCAAAACCCACACTAATTCAAAATATTTGCATAGAGAGGTCACATGCCAAAATTTTTACTCAAAGGATTAGCAATGGCAATCAACTAGCAAGTCCAAAACAAAGCAAGTTCAAAGAACACAAAGATTTTATCTAGGAAAGTATGATAATGCAAACGACTTTGGAAAGACTAGGTTAGATTTGGCATGAAACCACATCAATCATCTTTGACCATTGGATCTAGATCAATGGCCTAGGTGATGCCTCAAAACCAAAAATAATTTCATGTAAATTCCTGCACGAGGTAGCCATAAACTTTCACTTTGTATAGTACAAGTGGAAAAGTGTAGGAGAAGCTCAAACTAACACAAATCTTAATCAAATCTAAGTTAGTTGAGAAATTTATGGAAATTGCATCGTGCCTCTTAATTTTTTCAATCAACCATAGTTGAAATACTTTGCTTATGATGCCAAAAGGGGCTAATACTTAGGCTAGATCATCAGGATAAGTCATGACCATTTCCAATACACAAATAACACTTAACATATATCAAAGTGGTTTGAAGTGTAGTGTAAAACATAGGTAGGATTACCTTCTAAGATTAAATTAATTCTTTATTAAGCACTATTTCCATTGTTTTGCAAATGCTAGAAAACATAATTGATTAATAGCAATATCAAGGCATAAAATGATCATCATAACATAGATGAAACTCAAAACTTCCAATTCTAAGTGCCCATAATTCATTAGTGATAATCAAGAATGCCACAATCAAAGCATTAAACCATCACCACATCATATTGTTGATCATGAACAATAGTCCCAACAAAAGCAACTGAAAGCATGAATGCCAAACCATTACCAAAAGCAACTAGGACAAAATCTAAATATGAACATGAGCATCATGATCCATAAATCACATCAAGCCATCCTTATGACCATGTAGTACAAGCTACATGGTGGGCCCTTTTGAGTTACCTTCAAAGTCTAGAGAGTGAGGCCATTATCTATTGGGCAGGGTCCATGGGTTTGGACTAGAGCCTCTTAGGATTTGAAAAACAGGGGTGTATTGCAAAGCTTTGTGATCAATTTCTTTTACCAAAAATGTGGTCAACAACTTTGGGCAAACTTCCAAGTGGCTTGTTCATGAATATAGTCTTCTCCTAAACATAGTGTTCTCATAATATAGTTATTGGATCCATTTAGAATCTTCAATGTCTAGTTTGTTGTGTTTTACTGGACCCTTTTCTCAAGTTGATTTCTATGCATATTCTAGTGCAAGTAAGTATATTTTTCTCCTCTTGGCTTATATCTCTCTTTATTTAGACCCCCAAGGTTTTTTTTAACTTTCTAAATGACCACCCCTTTCCAAAATAAGAGAGGGAGATTCAACATTTTTATCTAGCTTAAGGTTAAGATGAACATTAAAGTTTGTTAATTAAGGTTGAGATGAACATTAAAGTTTCTTAATTATATATTGAAAAAGAGGCCACTCTACCTCAAAACCACAATTGCACATCAAATATCATGGTTTTTATAAATTCATACTATAACACTTATTTTTTTTTTCTACGGGAAATTCCAAGCGGGAAATTCACCCGATACTTCCCGCCTTCGTAGATGATATGAGGTGTTAAACTGCCACCCCAGGGACACAAAGCTCGAGCCGATAACCTCTCCCCGTATCGGAAGAGTGTGCACACGTCTTACCATCTATGCTATCCCATGAGGCTTACAACACTTACTTTAAAACTATATTTTGATACATTTGATATGATATTTCATAATTAGTATTTAAAGTTGACAACTAGTTCAATTATGTAGCAAGAATGTATTTCTTCAATTTAGAAATATAATATGATGATATAATATAATTTTATTACAATCCTTTACAAAAATATCATTTCGATTAAAATTTTTTATGAATGAAATATATTCTTCTCAAATCAATATATATATTTTTAACTTTAATTAAGTAAAACAATTTATTTACATAAACAAAATAAAATAACCCGTAAAAAACAAACCATAAGATTAATAAAAATTATAAAATATCTCCTTTACTTAACCCAACAAAAGTTATGATTCCCAACAAACATTACAAAATAAGCTTGTAATTATAGTTAAGGTACCCCATAAGATCAATAAAAATTATAAAACATTACAAAATATATTCTAATTGGGAAGCTTGTAATTATCGTTAAGGTACCCCATAAGATCAATACAAATTATAAAACATCGTCTTTAGTTAACCCAACAAAAGTTATGGTTCCCAACAAACATTACAAAATATATTTCAATTGGGAAGTTTGTAATTATCGTTAAGGTACCTCAAATACTTAATCATTAAAGCTATATATTAATGGTAAATGTAGTTTTCAAGTTATGAATATTACATATATTTTTTCATTCATATCAACGGCTTATATTGAGTGGGAGTAATAGTTAAGAATATGTGTTTCTTTTTAAGAGGTTACAAGTTCAAATTCAGAAGGGTATATCTTTGTAAACTTGATCAATCAAATCGTTGGGCGGAGGGGGTCCCTTGTCCCACAAACAAGGAGATCTCATTCACCAATTTGATCATTGAGCGGAGAAGATCCCTTGTCCCACAAACAAGAGGATCTCATTTACCAATTTGGTGTGTGACTTCATTATGACTTTAAAATTAGATTATTATAATTATTATTATTAATTACTTTTGATTTTTTAAAACAATCATTATAAAAGAAAATTAAATGATTTTAAAAATTAACAAGAAAAAATAATAATAAATAATAAAAAAGAAAGATAATATGTAATTAAAAATATAACAAGGAAAAATGAATAATACATAATAATAAAAGAAAGGTTAGATGTAATTAAAAATATAAATGGAATGGTTTTAACAAAAAGAAGAAGATGATAATCGAAAAAGTGTAAATTGAATGGTTTTAATAACAAACCGCAATAACTAAACTCGTTGTACCTTTTTCATTAAAAATATGTGTTGGTATTTGGTTGACATATTTGTATCTTTGTTTTGGTGCACTCTCTTATATGTATAACATCATTAATTTTTTAATAAGATATGCAATGAGCATATCTCTCGAAATTGAAGGATGGTTGTCTATCAATGCTGTATGGGAAACTAAAAGAAGTGCATACCTTTATCAAAGATGATACTTCTATCAAAGATGAATAGGGAATCCATACTTCTATCAAATATTAATAGGTTAGTATTTTTTCTATTTTTACGTGATGGATAAATATCTCATGAAAATGATGCAGAGTTATGTTTTTTTTTTTGTGATATGTGGATTGTTTTAAGGAGAAGAAAAGGATATGTGGAGAATGAAATTCAAACAATCAAACATTGCATATATCTCTGCAATGAAAGGAAACATAAATTAATGTTTGAAACTGGAGGGAATTAAAATGTTGCGTCGATCCCAAGAAGGTTGTTGTTGGCATTGTAATAAGAACCCAAATCCATTAGCCAATCAAATGCAAGAAAAATATTTTTAAATATTAAAAAAAAAAACCTAATACTTAATGTAAAATTTTGGAAAAAAAAACACAAATCTTTGGTCAAAGGGAAACTAATATGTGGTCAAAATCATATCAAATGCTATATACTATCAGAGGGAGGCAACAGGTATAATAAGTGGAAGAAGAAAAGAATAAATTGAATGGTTTTAACAACAATAGAAAAAACAAATAAACAACAAGAACAAGAACTAGAAGAAGAAGAAGAAGAAGAAACAACAAATAACAATAACAACAACAACAACAACAAACATAAGAAGAAGAAGAAGAAGAAGAAGAAAACATATCCACACACTAAATTGATATATGAGATCTCCTTATTTGTAAGGTAATGAATGGTTTATCTAAATACTAAAATGATGTATAAGATTTCTTTATTTGTGAGACAAAAAAACCCTACACATAACATATATGTTTGGAAGCAGTATTTAGAAATATGAATAGGGTGCAACATTATATGATATAGATTTTTTTGTTTAAATTTTTTATTGTTCAAAGACTTATACCCAGCCTTAACCTTTTATATAAAAATGCAAACCAAAATAAAATGAAATTCTAATAAATAAATTGTAACTTCATAAATTTACCAACAAATCAATATAGCTTCATTATGGATCAAAACCCCTTCTCCAACCATAGTTATCTTTTCCACAAATCATAGTTTAAACAAGGGGAGTTACAAAGCAACAACTTCATAATTATCAACAATCAATGGATCAAAGCCCTTTCTCCAACTATAATTACATTTTCAACAAATCATAGTTTAAACAAGGGGCGTTACAGAGCAACAAGTTTCTGCCCTTTTCAAAGTTAGTAATTTGTACTTGTAGTTGGACTTAAATTTAAGGAAATTTGTACTTGAAATTTGATCCGATTTTACCTTAGGTATTGAGAATCAGTAATAATAGTGGAAGCATAAGAGGAAGCTCTCCAATAGTAGTAGCTCATTTTGACTTCCTTCAGTAGTGGTACCTAGTGTTGGCTAGTAGGTCTCACTTCTTCTCACCAGGAGTAGCAATATAGGAAGCGCATACAAGAGTGGCTAGTAAATGCTAGTAGCGGTGTGTAAAGCGATATAGAAAGTAGCCCAATAGTAGCTAGTAAATTCTGTAGGAGGAATCCCAACATAATCCTTCAATTAAGAATATATTAGTTTGATGATACTATTTAGATTTTCATTCGCACACTACGTACAACATAATTGGATCGTGAACTAGGCCTTTTGGACGGTTGATGTAATGTTGATCATGAACTAGGCCTTTTGTCCGTCCACCTCACCCCATCCTAATGCACATGGAATCAGTAAATACAAATTCTCATTCTTATTTATTAATAATCATTTAGATAATTAATAAATGTCATCGCTAGTAATCATTTTCGAGACTTAAAAAACAAGGGAAAATATTGTGTCAAAAATATTAGCCACTTGATTTTCATAAACTTGGCTGGCACATTTGTTAGATGTTAACATATGGCAGAAACAATTTTCCATGGTTGCCATTTGGTAATATGAGCATGGTAAAAAAAAACAGTGGAGGCTTTGATTAAAGATGCAGGTCTAGGTTCACTATGGGTCATCTCCAGGGCCCTTAGTCTCTAAAAATAATTTAGAGATGAATCTCCTTCTTTATTCAACCCTTCTCTTGCTATTTTTCATCTCCTACCTTTATCTCTATTGTATATGTCTCTATCGGATCAATGAGTTTTGGGCATACTACATAGGTAGCAACTACCATTGCACTCGTTTCAATGGCCTATGCGTTATCTTTCCAATTGATGAATAGTATAATGAATAAACAAAACTCATGAAATAAAAGAAGAGGCACTTGACTAAAATAGTACATGGCAGCTAGGAGATTCTAGTCCATTCAGGAAATTATAGCCAATCATCAAGTTACCTCAAAGCAATATCAAAGAAAAGAACATTGAAAAGAAGAGTAGAATCTTAGCAGAGCAAGCTTATTCATTCGTGTTATTCATGGATCCTATATATGGGAATAAACACAATGCTTTGGTAGAATATTTGATCTCTATAATTATTGCATTGACTAGTGAACCTTTCCAATGAAACACTTTGCTTCATGGACCTTGGCTTCCTTGATCCTGTATATTGAAGTGTATGATGAATGCGTGTGTCTCATCCACTCATATGCAAGGTTAGTTGGTTCAAAGAATCATGCATCATAGTTGAATGGGGATGGAACTCCACTTGTACTAGGATTATACCTCACTTGATCGTATTAGCATTTGCTAGCAAATGTCTCAAGATGGTGCTAGATGGTGCCAACCATGTAGATGTTTCAAGATGCAATTTTCTTCGCCTGTTGAATGCCATGTACAAATGCATGTCGAGTGTCACATACTAATGCAATAGAAGACATATGCCAACTACATGTGGAGCATGGCTAATATAACTGTTGGTTTTGTTCCAAACATAAATAAGTAAGTAATCAAAGAAGTATAGAAAAAATGGCATTGGTTAATATTAACAAAAGTATATCATTATTTCACTTTCTCACCTTTAGAATTAAGTTTTTTTGCAATATCTATGTTTTCATTCTTTATCAAAGGATAAAAAACCTTCTTTAACCATAATTATCTTACCAACAAACCATAGTTTAAAAAATTCACTATCTTATTGATAAAAAATCCTTCTCAACCATAGTTATCTTACCAACAAACCATAGTTTAAATAAACTATGTTATTGATAACAAACCTTCTCTAACCATAATTATCTTACCAACAAACCATAGTTTAAAAAAGGCACTATCTTAGGTTCTTCAGTATGATTATGGGACGATGAAAGTACATAAATGGTTGATTGGATGAGAGTACACATAGAGGACCCAACATCCACCCACCACAAAATGCATGCAACATCAAAGGATAAAAC
>JZKD02S0426513.1:0-17843 GCA_000966675.3 Picea glauca
TATGTGTTCCATTCTCGAGGCAGGCATACCTATGCTCGGACTATAAGTGACTTGAAGTATGGCCGCCAATAAATACACTGCGAATCCATGATGACATTGACTAAGGGTAGGGCCACCATAGATACAATGTGGATCCATACCTCTATGACATGAACTGATCGTAGCCACGAAAAATGCACATTGGAGCTACGAGATGATAAATCATAGCCACAGACCGATACAATGTGGATCTATGTCATAACATATATATCAGCGTGGTCAAATGATCTCCTTCACATCCTAGGTTAAGCAGATAAGAAAGTGGATGCTTAACCCAGGGCCTTCGTCCCAATCCCAATGTAGTACAAATCTATCCATGTGAATAGATGTTTTGATGTCGAACATGGCAGAAACCACTTGATTATCGGTCATTGAGGTATATCGTTAACAAGTGTGAGATAAATCACCATTGATGTCGATAATTTTCAAGGTATTTTTAAAGTACAGTCCAACAATTATGAAAAATGACTTGAAGTCGAACATTCATGGAATCAGTCGATTAGGGGTCATTGATGAATACCCACTACTGAATTTGAGGAGGCCTACATTTGAGGCATGCAGGTCCCAAGGTATTGATGTGTTCCTAAGTCTATTTCCCGAATAATTTGTTGAAGTCGACAAGAAAAGACTCATCAAAGGATGGCATTGATTTATCCCCCATTAGTCGACACGAAACTTGTCACAGGAAGGTGATAAGATATAGTAGATGAACAAGGACTGACACGGGTATGGAAACTGGTAACTTTGCAGATGGTTGACTTTTGAGGTGGAAACTTCCCTTAAACACTGAGACATGATGTAAGACTTGGTAGCATAAAATCAAAGTGGACTAAAACATAATGCAACGAGTGCTGAGACATCCTTTGGATGGGTCAAAGGAGTAGAAAGACTCATAGGATTGGTTTAGTGTGGAGGTTTAAAGGCTTGTCCAAGTGTTCAATGTGGAGATTTAAACAAGTGTCGTGTTCAAGGGCGACTGCAAGAGCTGCTTAAAAGGTTTTCAAGAAACTTGACCCACTTCCTTCAATTTTTTCCCCCATCCAGATAGATGTGTACCTTTTTTTTATTTAACAAGCTTTAGGAGGATAACACATGCTCAATATAACTCACCTTCGGTAAGTTTCTCTTCCTTTATTTAACGAATTGGAAGAAGTAAGGGTTTGTCCCCATAATGGCCCTTCAGTGTGAAATTTTTGCTAGTCCATAGAAGGAAAACTCGGTTGTCTTTCATGTTTAGGGAGTTTGAAATAACTTAAAGAAAACTTTGGGGTTGTCCTTTTTCGTAATTAGTCTCACGAGGTCGAAAAAGAGAAACTATCACTCGAAATACGCCTTTTCAAACCTTTTAACGAGTGGGAAAGGAAGCAAGATCACTTAGAAATATTTTCATGTTTAGAGAGTCTGAAAAGAGCTTAAAGGAAACTCCAGGGGGTTCCATTTTCGTGTAACCTTTATAAGTTCGAAAAAGTGATAAAAGTATACTTGGTCACATTCTCATGTATTTACGAGCACGAGAAAGAACAAAGACTAAGCTCATTGGCGTTACAAGGTCCTCAAGGAATCTCTCCTTAAATTCTTGCATAATCAAGTTGTCATGGGCAAAAGATATTAGCATTTTCTTTTAAAAATGATAAAAAAACCCAAAAATAAACTTTATAAAATGTGAAAAGGAGGAAAAAATGACTAAATTTGGACATATTAAAAATCAAATTAGGGCAAAAAGTCATTTTCACCTTTTGTTTTACTATTCTCCGTTTCCCTTTCAGTTTTTTCCTCTTTTGGAGTGATTTTCAGGCATTGATTACGAGAGATGTGGGAGACTGTTTGCAAATTCGTCTGGATCAAGTTGGTTCTCTCCTCTTTCTCATTCATTTACATGTTTTTTAATTGAATTTTAGCTTTTGATTTATGTGCTTGGGCTCCTTGGGAAGCCCTAGAGTGTCGAACTAGATCGACGCTCCCTCAAGTAATCGAGGGGAGCATCGATCGAGATTTCAACACCCTGGTATGTGCGTTTAGGGAGCGACAACGCTCTGTTCTTGTCTTCTAAGGAGCACTAGGCGCAAAAATTAATTAATTTATTTATTTTAAGGCTCAAAAAAGTCAATTTTTTTCTTTGAAAACTTAGCTAATGATGGTTAATTCATGAATTTATAGGTTTGCACATAGTTAATCATAATTGAATGGAAAGAACGCGAACATGAATTTGATGACATCATTGTTTTACAAGACCCTCAACCAAGGGCGGCCTTACGAAATTGTGGCTTGCTAAAGTACTTCAAACTCCAAAATATGAGGAAAGAAGTTATTTTACTCAGATATTTGATCGGGTTATGGGATAATGACGAGCCAACATTCTGAATAGGACCACACATGCTTGAGATTGATATGGATGATGTATATTTCCTGACAGAGTTCTCAAGGAGAGGATCCCCTATTCTCTTTTCTGGACATCGGTCCACTCCACGGCCGACAGAGGCATACGTTTCCCAATATTGCATACCTGGGTCACGCTTGGTAGGAGGGAGGATTGTCATAAAAGAAGTGATGGATTCATCTCTTCGATCCATCCTTTTTTCTATCATGAAATTGGTAGGAAGTACTAGTGCCCATCTAGCTTCTAAGTCCCAGATATCTTATGACATTTAGTGTTTACAACCTAGGCTATTCAACTGGAGTGCATGGTTTTTAAGGAACATTAAGGAGCAGATCTCCAAATGTCGAACAGGTAGGCAGAAATAGTTTGGGTATGGATCCTTCTTAGCTTAATTTTATTCTGAAGTGATTTCCATAGATGCAACCACAGGTTGTTGTAACACACCCGACCCTAGAGTACCTTTCCTAGGGATGGGGCATTCAATTTTTCATCTTCCTTCTTAAATCAGATCCTCCTTTTATGTCTCTATTGTATTTATACTCACCAAGAGCTCTCCAACCTTGGTCAACATGCTCCTATCAGAGTTCAAGAGAGGAAGACATGCTCTGGTGTAGGATCTTTGGGCATTCATCGGTTAAGATACATGTAACATCCACGGGAATCCATTACCAAGTTCTCTCCTCTCATAGGGAACATCCATTCATCACCTAAGCCAATGATGGACTCAGTATTCATCTAACATACCGACTGTAGAGGGNCCATAGATGCAACCACGGGTTGTTGTAACACACCCGACCCTAGAGTACCTTTCCTAGGGATGGGGCATTCAAATTTTCATCTTCCTTCTTAAATCAGATCCTCCTTTTATGTCTCTATTGTATTTATACTCACCAAGAGCTCTCCAACCTTGGTCAACATGCTCCTATCGGAGTTCAAGAGAGGAAGACATGCTCTGGTGTAGGATCTTTGGGCGTTCATCGGTTAAGATCCATGTAACATCCACGGGAATCCATTACCAAGTTCTCTCCTCTCATAGGGAACATCCATTCATCACCTAAGCCAATGATGGACTCAGTATTCATCTAACATACCGACTGTAGAGGGATTCGACACTTTGAAGCTTCGACGTTTAACGCCTCTTTACTGTCTACGCATGAGACCTCACGGAGTCTCGAACTCCCGAAGTCCCCTGAGCTTGCCACATGGCTCCGACATTCGGGCCTTTTATTATCTTTACAATACTACACTCCAAATCCTTCGGAGTTTCGGTCACTTCGCCAACCACTTTGGCTAGGTGGGCACGTACCACGGGATGACACGTAGAAGGGCCATGGGTGACACGTGTCACATTACAATAGGCATATAGGGTCTATGAAGAGCACAAATCGGGCTGACATGTGGCACATCGATCATGGGTCCACGTCACACCAGACTGACATCCTTCTAACACCTTTCAGATCTCACGGTCGAGATCTAGCCACGTAGATCCATAGATCTACAACTTTTGTTACTTCGCGACTCTGGCCTTCGGGGGTTTTGGCTTTACTGCCACTCTATTCTTCCAAAGCAGGACTTCGCCGAAGTACCATGTGCGGGTCCCTCCTCCTGAATGATCGGACGATAGGTGGGGCTCCTGATGATCTCCCCCAAATCTACGGCTCCCCTTTACTTCATAATTTTGGCGTTCGGGGAGTTTGATGCTATGGCATCTCCATTCTTCCGAAGTGGTACTCCGTCGAAGTCGCCTCAGTGTAGATCTAACGGCTAAGGGAATCCTCGAACATTCTCGATCAGTGGCTCACGCTACTTCACGATGGGGAGTTGGATCTCGATTTAGTCAGTGAGATAGGTTCCTCTAACCACTAGGGAAACTGCCCAACATTGGTCGACCTTATAGGTAATCGTGAGTCTAAGTCACCTTCAGTCGATTTGTGACTATTTGGGCTGACAATACTCCAAAGTCCCAGACTCCCAAACTTCTGAAGCCAGAAGGACTTAGCTCCCTTAGGCTTAGCACAGGATTCCTGGGTGTTGGTCACATGGGTCCTTCTAAACTCTCACAAGTTAAACACATCTTCCTCATCATGAACTTGCTAAGGACTTAGGCATGATGTCCCGTTTGCACAACAAGGAGTATGAAGGAGATATCCTCTCCAGAATGACAGGGTCATATTGGTGCAATGCTTTCTATCCCATCCCTCCTACAGGTTTACGTCCCAAGACGTCTCGAAGGCTAAAATGGGGCATATAAACAATCAATCAGAAACATAAGTCCACGCGAAGGTAAATGCATACACATAACCTGATCATTCAATACAGAAACCATTCTTAGATGTATAAATACATGCATTCATCCATTATTCCAATTCAATGCATAAAGTATGAAAACACTTATCAGAACCAGATAATGTGATGCGACTGTTGAAAGGGGTGCATGTTTCCTCCCATAGGATCTTGGCAATGGGTTCTCTCTATACCAAGAAAGGAGGCCTACCTGAGTACTTCCTCAGTCACTCAGCACCCTCATTTATCAGATTGTATCATAACCCTGCTAGCCACATCCTGCAACCATAACAAGTTTGTTTCTTAGTTCTTTCTCGAACTTGAGATCTTAGTCTCTCTTCTCTGCTTATCTTCGCAGGACTTCCTCTGCCCACCACGCCTTCCTTTCTTTCCTTCCTCAACAAGATTGTTTGTGGCCTGAATTCCTAGTCCGTGGTCAGGTCTAAAATTCTTACAGATGGGCACTCTGCCCCATCCCCTCATTAACTATTGAGGAGGTCTTCCCACCTACCAACCTGACAGTAATTCATTCCTAGGTCAGAGGACTGTTCTAGTCCTGAGTAATCAAATCCAGCAAGGTACTGGTTTGGTGGGGGTTATCTCAACCATTCCTAGTTCCCCTCACCATCTCTTTCATAGAATTTGTGGTCTATATTGTAAAACCCCTGCTTTCAGCAGTCATGCAACACTTATCCATTTCTATTAATAACATAAATTACATTCCTTGACCTTTTATACAAAGGTTCATCAAATCAAACATTCACACATATCAAGTTTTCCATAGTCGCTTGGCCAATATATTTATATTTACAAAATGCGGGGGAACAAGGGTGTTACAATCCCCTCCCCCTTAAAGGAACATCGTCCTCAATGTTCTATTTGTCAATGTGCTCTACATGTACAAAAGTAAACAAAAAGGGATATGCATGTTTCATGGCATCCTCCATTTCCCACGTAGCCTCATCTGGGCCAAAGTGTTTCCACTGCACCTTGACATGTGCAATGGTTTTGTTCTTGAGTGAGGTTTCCTTCCTGTCTAGTATGCATTGAGGTTCTGGCAAGAATTCTCCCTCCGAGTCCACCTGAATCACAGACCAGTCAATTATATGATTAGAATCATGTACATATTTCTTCAATAATGAAACATGGAAAACATTATGTGCCTTCAATGTGGGCGAGAGTGCTAGCCTATAGGATACATGTCCCACTCTCTCTAAGATTTCAAAGGGTCCACAATACTGGGGAGTCAACTTGGCACAAGCTCCCATTCTCAGGGAACTCTTCCTGGGTCTAATTATGAGATAGACATGGTCTCCTGTCTTGAACTCTCTAGGAGTTCTCTTTCTGTCGACGTAACTCTTCTGTTTGTCCTAAGCAGTTTTTAGATTTTGCTTAATATGAGTCACTTGTTGTTCCATTTATTTCAGCATGTCGGGTTCGATTGTAATTGTATCCACTGGATCAATCCAGCCGATTGGAATCTTGCAATGTCTACCATAGAGGGCTTCAAACGGGCTCATCTTCAATGACTCTTGATAACAGTTGTTATAAGCAAATTCTACCAGTGGCAGATAGTCTTCCCACTTCTTAGGTTGATGCATTACATGCATCCTTAACATGTCCTTTAATATTTGGTTCACTCTTTCTGTCTTTCCATCCGTTTGAGGGTGATAGGCTGTGTTAAACAACAATTTAGTCTCAAAACCAGCCATTAAGGACTTCCAAAAGGTTGAAGTAAATTGTGTGTCTCTGTCAGATATAATCTCCCTAGGCATGCCATGCAGTTTGAAAATCTCCTTCATGAAAATGTTGGCAATATCTATTTCCTTGTAAGTTGACTTGACAGGAACAAAGTGAGCAGACTTGCTCAATTTGTCCAACACTACCATGATGGCATCATTCTACTCGGTCGATTTTTGTAATCCAGTGATGAAGTCCATGGAGATGGTTTCCTATTTCCATTCTAGAATCGATAGAGGTTGTAACAACCCTACTAGGTGTCGATGTTCTGCCTTAACTTGTTGGCATTCTAGACACTTAGCTAGATAGTCAGCTATGTAATTTTTCAATCCAGGACAACAGAATTGTTTCCTAGTGGTCGTGATCATTTTCTGATAACTTGGATGACCAGTATATGGTCTCTTTTGTAGTTCATCCATTATGAACCTCTTCAAGTCGTCATAACTTGGAATATACAATCTATTTTTGTAGGTCAGCGGGCCTTCATACAACATCTGATAACCTTCATACTTTAGCCTTGTGGGATCTTGCTTTAGGTATGACGTCACGGTCTTGAAAAATGCATTTGTTTATTGTGCATTCCTTACTCTCTCCCTGACATCGTTTCACAGGTGCTTACCGGTGCTAGGTGAATCATTTTCACACTTCTGCTAAGGGCATTGACCACCCTATTTTCCTTTCCTTTGATATGTTTGATTTCGAAATCAAACTCACTACGGAGAGCCATCCACCTAGCTTGTCTAGCATTGAGTTTCAGTTGATCCAACAGGTGCCTCAACCCACAATGGTCTGTCATAAGTACAAATATTCTACCCAAGAGGTAATGCATCCACATTTTTAAAGCATGCACTATGACAACCAACTCTAGATCATGGGTCACGTAATTGATTTCATGCTCATTCAATTTTCTGGATTCGTAGCAAATTACACGCCCTTCTTGCATAAGGACTCCTTCGAGTCCTTCCTTACAGACATCTATACACACGAGGAAGTCATCATTAGGGTTTGCAATCTTCAACATGGGTGGATGGGTTAGAAGGTATTTCAGTTCTTGAAATCTTTCTTCACATTCTGATGTCCAAGTGAATTTAACCCCCTTTTTTCTGAAGGGCAGCGATTGGATAACCAATCTTGGAAAACCCTTTTATGAACCTTTTATAGTATCCTGCTAAGCCCATAAAGGACCTGATATCAGATACATCCTTTGGGGTAGGCCATTCCATGATAGATCTGATCTTGTCACGGTCTACTGCCACTCCTTCTCCAGAAATAACATGTCCTTAGTAATGGACTTGCTTCTGAAAAAAGTCACACTTGCTAAACTTGGCATAGAAATGATGTTCTCTTAGTACTTGAAGCACTAATTTAAGATGTTCTTCATGCTCCTCTTTGTTCTTGGATTAGATTAGGATATCATCAATGAAAACCAATACAAATCTGTCTAGGAATTTGTTGAGTACATTATTCATCAAGCACATAAAAGTGGCAGGGGCATTGGTTAATCCAAATGGCACCACCACGAATTCATAGTGACCATATCTTGTCCTAAAGGTTGTTTTGTGGATGTCTTCATCCTTGATTCAGACTCGATGGTATCCAAACCTTAAGTCAATCTTTGAGAAAACAGAAGCACCCCTTAATTGGTCAAACAAGTCATTGATTCTTCGTAAGGGATATTTGTTCTTTATGGTTGTCTTATTGAGTCGTCTATAGTTTATGCACAGTTGGAGTGTGCCATATTTCTTCTTCACAAACAAGACGGGTGCTCCCCATGGAGACACGTTGGTTCGAATGTAGTGTTTGTCAGTCATCTCCTTTATCTCTAGCTTGAGCTCAACTAGCTCTAGTGTACTCATCCTATAGCGCGTTCTAGACACTGGCACTGCTCCTGGTGCAAGTTCTATGGAGAAGTAAATGTCTCTTCTCGGAGGTAGACCCGGTACCTCTTCTGGAAACACGTCTTTATACTCTCTTAATATGGGGTGGTCCTATAGGTTTGGTTTTTCATCCTCAATAGATTCCAACACATGTATTGCATATAGAGGACATCCCTTTCTGCAATAATTTTTCATTTGAAGGGTTGATATTCATCTCACTAAGACAGGCCTCTGAATCCCTTGGAGGGTTATTTTTCGCCCTTCTTTATTTTCACATTCTAATGTCTTATGGTAATAGTCCAACTTGGTTTTATAAGTGGTTAACTAGTCCATACCAACCAATAGGTCATAAGATCCTAGGGGAAGTATGTTAAGGGTCGCTTGGGTGGGCAATCCATCCATAATGAATTGGCAAGATGGTATGAACTCTGCTACTTTTCTTTTGGTTCTAGTGGCTAGTTGTACCGACCATGGCTTAACATGTCTATCTCGTTGTAGTTTACACTTATCAACAGTTTGAGGGGACACATAACTCAAATTAGAACCAAGGTCAATTAAAATAAAAACTAGACGGTTGGCAATCATACCTTCCATCTCCACCACTAAGGCTTGGTGGTCGGCTTGGTTACTATCCAAGGCTGAATAAATTTGTGGCATGCTCCTAGCCACATCGTTGACTGTGGTAGCTTCTTGGATATTGTAGACTCTCCTATTGTTCTATTGTCTGTGCGGACAATCCCTCAACAGATGTTCTTCTCCACAACCCCAACATTTCAAGGGTTATTTGTTTGGGTTATCAGTCTTTCCTGGGGTTGCTCCAAAAGGTTTATTTCCACTCTGGGAGGGGAAATTTTGCAGATACACATTTCTAGTAGGAAGGATCATCCTAGAGTCCTTCCCATAGTTCTTAAATCTTGAGGATTTAAACCCCTTCTTATTGAATCCTGAACTACTCTTCTTCTTCCAGTCCTTGCAAGGCTCCGACTCCCGAATTGTTCATAACAATACCTTGCCTTCCAGATAGTGTCTTCTAAGGTCTTTGGCTCGTCAAACTCAATCATGTCCTGGTAGGTATGAGCTAACCCACTAATAAGTTGTTGCACTTTTACCTTTTCATCCTTTATGTAGGGTATATACCTCAAGAGCTTAAGGAATTTATTGACCTATTCCTCTATGTTGAGTTGTCCCAGCCTGAGTTCATAGAACTCCTTAGTCTTCCCATCAAAGTATTTCTCTAACAAATACTTCTTCTTGAAGTGTTTCTCAAATTGTTTCCATGACAATTCCTTCTCATGGATTCCTTTCACATTCGTAAGGTCTTCCCACCAAATGGAAGCCTTTCCATTTAGGTTGAAGATGGTTATTCAAGCCTTCAAGTTTTCAAAGTAGTCATGAACTCTGAAGTAATTCTTTAAACCAAGCAACCAAGCTTCTGCCTCTTCCCCTTTCTCAATCTCTCCATTGAAAGAGGGTGGTTTGGATTTCTTGAACTCTTCAGGATCATGACTTTTGGAATGCTTTCACTTTTTTCCTTTCCTTTGAGAATGTGAACCAACTTTGCTACTAGAAGATCCCTCAGAGTTGCCAATGTCCTCTCTAGAGGAATCTCTCGATGAGTGTCTCCTGCCTCCAGGTTGGACCTTCCTTGAGATACTCCTCCTAGTGTGGCCACTTATGGGACCACGTTTTCACTTCTCAGGTGGGCTTTGACTTCTCTTCGTATGTTGTCAGTCCACCTAACTAATTGTGGGTCCATGCTGCAACTGCCTTTGTATATCAAATAAGCTCTACAGCAAGACTGCATTAATTTCCGTTTGTTTTTCTTGCTCCTTTATCAATCTCTCGTTGTCAGCTTTGCAACTCTGTAATTCAGCCCTAAGGATATTTACAGTTTCAGCCAGACCTGGAGGGGTTTCCACCGCCCTCCTTTCATCATATTCTTCATCTCTATTGTGGGAGCCATCCCCCACTTCATGGTGCGTCACCATCCTTTATACTTGTAGTTTTCCCGTGATTTACTGATTGCTTGAGTCCCTCTTGGAGTCTCAAACTCTCGTAAGCTTTCCACGTGGCTCCGGCCTTCGGGCCTTTTGGTCTCTCTACAATACTACACTCCAAATCCTCCAGAGTTTCGGACTCCCAAACTCCTAGAGTTCCGGTCACTTCACCAACCACTTTGGCTATGTGGGAACGTACCACGGGATGACACGTAGAAGGGTCAGGGGTGACACGTGTCATGTTCCAATAGGCATATAGGGTCTACAAAGAGCACAAATCGAGCTTACACATTGCACATCAATCGTGGGTTCACGCCACCTTGGTGACGTAGACTTGCCATGTCACGCCAGAATGAAAACCTTCTAACACCTCTCAGATCTCACGGTCGAGATCTGGCCATGTAGATCCATAGATCTACGACTCTTGTTACTTCATGACTCCGGCCTTCGGGGGTTTTGTGATGCAAAATCCTCCTTTCTCTCGGAGTTGGTCAGTGTCAAGCTGACCATAGCCTAGATCTGATGGTTAGGAAAAGTACCAAAGCATCCTTGACTCGACGACTCTCGTCACTTCGGGCTTCGGAGCTTTTCGACACACCACACCTCAAATCCCTTGGAGTGACCAGCCTCTGGACTAAATTATCTAGCGCGCATCCTTGTATATCGACAGCTTAGAGGGATCCTAAAGAATCCAAGGATTGATGGTCCTCATTACTTCGTGACTCCGATCGTTGGGGATTTTGGCGTTACAACACCCCTATCCTTCCAAAGCAGTCAACGTCAGGCTGACTACATTGTAAATCCAACAGCTAGGAAAGAACCCGAAGGATCCCTAGATCTATGGTCCTAGTCACTTCGTGGCTCTGACCTTCGAGGGTTTTGGCTTTACTGCCACTCTATTCTCTCGAAGCAAGAATTCGTAGAAGTACCATGTGTGAGTCCCTCCTCCTGAATGATTGGAATATAGGCGGGGCTCCTGATGGCCTCCCCCAAATCTACAACTCTCCTTTACTTCAAAACTTCGACGTTCAAGGAGTTTGATGCTATGGCATCTCCATTCTCCCAAAGTGGTACTCCGTCGAAGTCACCTCAGTGTAGATCTAACAGCTAAGGGAATCCCTAAACATTCTCGATCGGTGGCTCGCGCTACTTCGCGATGGGAAGTTGGATCTCAGTTTAGTCAATAAGATAGGTTCCTTTAAATACTAGGGAAATCGCCCAACGTCGTTTGACCTTATAGGTAACTGCGACTCTCGGTCACCTTTGACCCGTTTATGACTATTTGGGCCGACAATACTCCGAAGTCTCGGACTTCTGGAGTTTTGAAGCTAGAAGGACTTAGCTCCCTTAGGCTTAGCACAGGGTTCCTGGGTGTTGGTCACATGGGTCCTTCTAAACTCTCACGAATTAAACACATCTTCCTCATTGTGAAATTGCTAAGGACTTGGGCATGGTGTCCCAGTTGCACAACAAGGAGTCTGAAGGAGATATCCTCTGCAGACAGACAGGGTCAGATTGGTGTAATGATTTCTATCACAACCCTCCTATAGGTTTACGTCCCAAGACGTCTCAAAGGCTAAACCAGGGCATATAGACGATCAATCAAAAACATAAGTCCATAAGAAGGTAAATGCATACACATAACTTGATCATTCAATACATAAACCATTCTTAGATGTATAAATACATGCATTCATCCATTATTCGAATTCAATGCATAAAGTATGAAAACACTTATCGAAACCAGATAACGTGATGCGACTGCTGAAAGGGGTGCTTATTTCCACCCAACCATAGGCTTAGTCACTCCTAACGGATTTACCACTGGCCACCCCCGAGCTAGACCACGATGCTCTGAGAGAGAATTCTTTAATTTCGCTCAGCAATAGTCAGGGACGGAGGTTATTCTCCTCCTCCCACATGATCTTGGCAATGGGTTCTCTCTATACCAAGCAAGGAGGCCTGCCTGAGTACTTCCTCAGTCACTCAGCACCCTCGTTTATCATCTTGTATCATAACCCTGCTAGCCACTTCCTATGACTAGAACACGTTTGTTTCTCAATTCTTTCTCGAACTCGAGAGCTTAGTCTCTCTTCTCTGCTTCACTTCGCAGGTCTTTCTTTGCCCACCATGCCTTCCTCTCTTTCCTTCCTCAGCAAGATTGTGTGTGGACTGATTTCCCAGTCTGTTGTCCGATATGAAATCCTTACAAATGGGCACTCTGCCCCATCCCCTCATTAACTCTTAAGGAGGTCTTCCCACCTACCAGCCTGACTGTAATTCATTCCTCAGTCAAAGGATTGTTCTGGTCCTGAGTGATTAAATCCAGCAAGGTACTAGTTTGGTGGGGGTTATCTCAACCATTCCTGGTTCCACTCACCATCTCTTTCATAACATCTGTGGTCTATCTTGGCAAACCCCCGCTTTCAGCAGTCATGCAACACATATCCATTTCTATTAATAACACAAATTACATTCCTTGACATTTTATACAAAGGTTCATCAAATCAAACATTCACACATATCGAATTTTCCATAGTCTCTTGGCCAATATATTTATATTTACAAACTGGGGGGAAACATGGGTGTTACAGTTGCTTTGATAACACTCCCTCTGACTGAGCCCCATATGGAGCGGTGGACTAGTCTTTCCCTAGGCTAGGGAATGAGCCCACGACTTTTCGATTTACTACTGACTTCTTTGCATGGTGGAGGAGGCAGCTTATGGTGATCGAGGATTTTCCATACACTGGAGTGGACTTTAGGGGCAATGCAGATTTAGTGTTTCCTGAGGGTACACAGTGGGATGTATCAGGTATGAAAGATCATAGCCTTATAACAATATTTTTGTCTGTTTTTATATGTTTTTGGTTGTACTACAAGGGATCTAAGTCATTTGGATTCATCATGCAGACCGAGGTGTGTCACGTCCGGCAAGAATGCCAACATTAGGACATCACGGAGATGGTCAAGCAACGGTAGAGCTTGACGTTGGAGTAGGAGGACTCCGAGAGGTCGAGAGGAACCTTTGGGGTTTCACCATGGGTGTTCCTTCCATGAGGATACTAGATGTACCTATACATCTACAGAGACATACAGTTGGGGTACCTGCAGGTCTTAGTCATTTGCTATGATGAGTGGCGAGAGCAGTCGTGTATTATGCCGAGCACAATGTGGTGCAGGGGGGCAAATAGAGTCTTCAGACACTTTTAGTCTTTTATGATGATTCTATGGGCACAAAGGCCCATGTTTTCCCTACTATGTACTTTTTTGATGATGTATTTTGACAAAACTTTCACTATCAAGCTTATATATAAACGAGTTTTGCAGTGGCTACTTATATTGTATTTTTGGTTTTATGTGATGTTTTTATTTATATGCTTTATGTCCCAAATATTTATCTGTGTGCAATGTACCAATCTAACATATAATTTACTAATGAAACTATAATTGTATTGAGTTCTTTTGATATATGTCTATATTCTATAAATTCAAAAGATCTTTCGAGACGACGAACCCTTAAGGGGATATGTAGCAAAACTAGATTACGAATGACATACTCACGGTTTAGTTGAAGAACCAAGAGTTTAGAATCAAGGTTGATAATCAATTAAGATATACCTAGAGAAGAGGCTTCGGTTAAAATTTCGATGACGACATGATATTCTACAACATTATCGGTCATAGATCTGAGGCAAATTCCTCCTGAACTCACTAACTTGCCAGAGTGGTAAATGACCCAAGCTACAAAAGCGATATTCTGGGTGTGTTAACTAGCGCCATCCACAAACTCAAAATAGATGGGAAAGGATGATTTCATTTATACATTCAATTGTAAAGCAAAGTATAAGTAGTTGGGGCAAAACTCATGCACGCAAAAGTAAAGACACGCCATGTCAAAAACATATAGTACAATAATGTACAAGGCACACATGCAATACATTCTATGCATAGTACTTCTTGAGGTAAATCCCATTTCGGGGCTCACCGAGAGATAATCCATCGTAATCCACTAACTCATAGGCGCCTCTGTGTAACACGCGTTTTATGATGCATGGCCCATGCCACATGGTTTCTAGCTTTCCTGCCCCAAGTTTGTCATGATCTTGATCATAGACCAGGACCAGATCTCCTTCTGTGAAAGTGAAAGGTTGGATGGACTTATCATATTGGGTTTTGATGTGTTTTATATGTCTCATTGATGAGAGTAGCATCGCGACGGGTTTAATCCATCTTGGTTAGATATAAAAATTGTTCCTCTTCAGCATAAGTATGGGGTAGGATTTCTACAGTGAGTTTCAAGGAGGGAAACTCACATTCGATCGGTAATACCACTTCTATCTCGTATACCAACTGGAAGGGTGTAAATCCAGTGGCGGTTTTAACCGAAGTTCGATAAGACCAGAGTGCGGAGAAGAGTTGCAAATGCCAAGAGGTTTTGTTTACTCCCACCATGCGTTGAAGCATGGTTTTCAAGACTTTGTTGGTGGATTCAACTTCTCCATTTGTTTGAGGGTAGTAGGGGGATTAATTTTCATGGCGATAACCTAACTTGGTGCACAATTCACCCATCATCTAGTTCTGGAAATGGCATCCATGATCAGTTACAATAGCTTGTGGGGCACCGAATCGAGTGATAATGTGATTGAACACAAAAAGTTTTGCAGTTCAACCATCGTTAAGGAATGTAGGCATAACCTCAACCCATTTAGTGAAATAATCGACGACAACAATAATATAACCGTGCCCCCCAGCTGAGGTAGGCTTACATTCCATGAAATCGATACCCCATTTGGAAAAGGGGTCAACGACGACAATAGGATGAAGTGGAGTTGGATGGGTATGTGCTTTCTTCTAAAATATCTGATAGTATGGGAATTTTTTAATGGCCTCAATGTAATCTTTGAATATGGAAGGCCAAAAATAACCGACACGTAAAAAAATTTGGGTTGTAGCCATCCCAGAAAGATGACCACCACAATCTCCAAGGTGACAATCATTTAAAACTTGTTTAGCCTCTTCACGGGTTAAGCAACGTCATAAGAAAGTATCAATGCCACAACGGTACAAGGTGTCGCCAATTATGAGGTAGTGCTTTGAATGGTGTCTAATGCGATGTCGTTCATCATGTGAAATGCTAGGTTGAAAACACTGGGTCTAGAGATAGAGAAGAATGTCTCCATACCACAGATCAGACATACTAATGAGGAACATGTATTCATCAGGAAGGGAATCGTCGGGTTCAGTATTCTCATCAGTATGGGGAAGATCACAAATTAATTCTGAAAAAACCAACGATTTCTTAGCTTTGGATTTGGAAAACTGGAGATCGAATTCTTGGAGAATGATGATCCATTTCGAATATTTGCCCCCAAGTACTTGACGAGTCAAGATGTGGTACATGGGGTTCGAGTCAACAATGATCATGGTAGTGCGTAACAAAATATAGTGGTGAAATATTTGGACGACAATAATTGTTGCCAAATCCAATTTTTCAACATGTGAATATCGAAGTTCGGGACCTGATAGACTCTTACTCAAATAATAGATCACATGTTCGGTGTCGTCATCATCCTCTTGTACTAACACCATAGCAATAGTGGAAGTCGAGGAAGCCAAATAAAGGATGTAAACTTTTGCATAAGTAGATGGATGCAAAAGCAATGTGTTTGTTAAAGCATGCTTGAGATCATCAAATGAGCGTTGAGTAGTTGCATCTCAGATGAAAGGGGCATCTTTCTGCAACAATATCATGAATCCTTTAGTGATTTTGACGTAATAACAAATAAAACGACGAAGAAAGTTTGCCTTCCCTTGCAACCTTTGCTGTTGGGAGGGGTTAAAGCGAGAATAGCTTTGAATTTTAAGGGATCCACTCTATTCCCATCTTTGGAAACTATGAAGCTGAGGAGTTGCCCTAATTCAACAATGAAAATGCATTTATGGGGGTTCAAACGTATGTTGTAAAACCTGCATCAAAGAAAGATGGCTCATAGGTGACTAATATGGTCTTGGCGATGAGTCGAGTGAGCTGGTAAATCATCCAAATAAGGTTCAACGATATGTTTGATGTCGTGGAATGCATACGACATAGCCTGCTGAAAAGTGGCTCCAGCATTTTTAAGGTCAAAAGGTAATTTCCGATAGGAAAAAGTCCCCCATGGGCAGAGGAAGGTTGTTTTATGTTGATCAGCTGGTAAAATGTCGATATGGTTATATCCAAAAAATCCATCCATGAAAGAGAAAATGATGCTTCCGGTGCAATTATTGATAATTTGGTCGATAAAGGGTGTAGGGTAATTGTCTTTTGGACAAGACTTATTAAGATCCCGATAATCGACACAAACACGAATTGTCCCTTGTTTCTTGGCGATCAGAACGATGTTGGAAACCCATTTGGTTAGAGGGGCGGGATAAATAAAACTAGATTTTAATAATTTTTCGACTTCTGCCTTGATTGTCGCGGTCTTTTTGGGATGAACCGAGTGAAGTTTATGTCTCACTGGTTTGACTCCTAGGTAAGTTTTGATTTCATGCACAATGATCGAAGGATCGATCCTAGGCATTTCTTCATAGCTCTAAGTGAAGATGTCACGAAATTATTTAAACAAGGCGGTATAAGTTTCAACTTCTTCAGCTGAACGATTGACACCTAGTTGTATGTTTTCCACAATACCTTCTTTAATAGATATGTCGACAGTAATCATGTGAGAGATATTTCCCATATTCCCCTTGGAGATAGTATCTTGAGTGAGTATCGAATATTAGGGAGAGTCGGCGATATCGGTAGAAAATATAGAGGAAATATCATTCTCGATCTCATCCAAATGGGGAAGAAAAGATGAAAGATGGTGGTTGTCAGCCCATGGTGCCTCCTCGATACTAAGCATTTCCATAATAGATTCATCTAATGGAAAAATCTGTAGGATGTAATCGAAAGTAGAGGATAGGGAATCTAACTAGGATGGTAACAAATATGTAG
Organism: Picea glauca; assembly: GCA_000966675.3. Taxonomy (NCBI): domain Eukaryota; kingdom Viridiplantae; phylum Streptophyta; class Pinopsida; order Pinales; family Pinaceae; genus Picea; species Picea glauca. The sequence goes on from JZKD02S0426513.1 coordinate 17,296, forward strand.
TAGACGCCAGCAGATGTTGGTCATCCAGTGAAGGAGAGGTAGACTGAATGGCATTATATTCAGCCTCTACAGGACTAAGTGACATAATGTCACCTCGTGTATCAAACTCTAAGGGACTAGGTACGATCCACAGATCAGATTATTCAAAGGATTGATGTGCCATAGTTGAAATCATATTAACCGTTGTGATGTGTTGCATGGTTGGCGGAAGAGGTGTAGGGAAGGTACCCATGAGTGAAGAATCTTTCAAGAGAACTACCCAAAAACTTTCATAAGTAATTTTTGAGTCTCCTAGAAAAGGAATATTGTTGGTTGTTTGAGTGCGAGCGTCGAGGGTGCAACAATCTAACTAATCGATGGTTACAATTTTACCTTGATGAGGGAATTGGACACATCGAAAAAATGATGAAGCGACGACAGTCATAGCATAGAACCAAATTCTACCTAGCAACAAGTTATAATCAAGGGGAGCATCGACTACTTCAACATCTACAAAAACGGTTTTGCCTCCCAATTGAATGACTAAGGATTGTAATAATCCATGAGGT
>JZKD02S0426546.1:0-17401 GCA_000966675.3 Picea glauca
TGAATTTTATATTTCTTAGGTCAATACAAAATTTACATCCTCTAACTACAAAATCCATACACAACAATAATTGTTTTCCAAGCTCATATTTCTTCATGTTGGCTTGCAATTAATTGTGTTGAAGAGTTAAAAATATAATCTCCAAATGTTTCAAATGATCTTCCCAAATCTTGCTAAAAGTCAAAATATCATCCAAGGAAGATACATTAAAGGTGTTCGAGAAATGGTCTTAAGATATCATCCATCAATATTAGAAGTGTTGTCATAGTATTGTGTAATATACATTGCATAATGACTCACTCATGCAATCCATGTGTTTTTTTTAGAGTAATATTCCAAATTATTCTTTGTGTATATTGTCATATTGGTATCCTTACTTCTAATCCAACTTCATGATAACACATGCTTCCAATATTTGGTTGATTAGTGCCTTGATTATTTGTAGGGGATATATATATATATACTATAATATTGTTCAATATAAAAGATATCTAACATCCATCTTTCAATAGAAATGTCAGCTACACCTGTGGACCTGCACACTTGCTATACTTGTCATCAATGAATTACTTCCTATCTTGTTGAATGCCAAGGTCACCATCCCACTCAGGACAAATCACTATCCTAAGTTGTTTTTAAAAAGAACTTCTTGCATCTTGTTGAGAAAGCAGAGACAATGTAATATGGTAATACCATATCTCATGTACTTTTTGTTTTTAAAACTTAACGAGCGCATCGCAATATCGATGATAGTTCGTCGGAAACGAATTTTTATTTTGAACAACCGTGGCAATAGAGACGAAAGTTTGTCGCAATTTGCCACGGTTTTTCGTCGCACATACAACATCTACGTCGTAAGTTTGGTCTTGGCATAAATTTTCGTCGCTATTGCGACACTTTTTCGTCACAATTTGCCACGGCTTTGTGTCGCACATACAAGATCTACATCATAAGTTTTTGTCTTGGCATAAATTTTCGTCGCTATTGCCATGCTTTTGCATCACAATTTGCCACAGTTTTGCGTCGCACATACAACATCTGTGTTGTAAGTTTTTGTCTTGGCATAAATTTTCGTCTTTATTGCCACGCTTTTTCGTCGCAATTTGCCATGGTTTTGTGTCGCACATACATCATCTGCGTCATAAGTTTTTTTCTTGGCATAAATTTTCGTCGCTATTTCCACGCTTTTGCGTCACAAATTTCCACAATTTTTTTTACATTGCGATGACACATGGAGAGCTAATTGCGTCGTTGTTTCCACAAACACCTAGTTCGTGGATATAGCGACGAAAAAAAGTCTTGATTTTCATGGAAATTGCGACAGATAAGTGTGGCAATAGCAACAAAAAACCATCGCAAATTTGGTCATATGTACTAGTGCAAGTGTTTTATAAGCAACAGTGCAAACAAAAGGAGGCCTATTTTCGAATTTTGTTTTGTTTCTAAATAGCCAGATAAACCAACTGACCAATGGAGGAAGTAATTTGTAGTTGCGCTCTCTGGTTTTCCAATGATCAAAGTAGACAGATATGGAAATCTCATCCCAAACAGTGGTTATGTGTTGGTCCAGAGAAATCATGTCCCATACAAGGAAAGTGAAGTGGCACTTGGTGAAGAGGTGTAGTATTGTTTCTTCATCCCTGTAACATAGATGACAAATGTTGGGGCCAACCCATCCTTTCCTTTGGAGGTTATCCTAGGTAAGGATTTTGTTTTCAACAGTTAACCAGGTGAATAGATTTATCTTTTGTGGTAATTTCCAGTTCCAGAATTTTTTTCGTCAACCAAAAATATTATTTTTCCAGAGTGAGTTTGTGATGGAAGAATAAATATTTTTGACAAATATGTGTCACGAACTGTCTCCCCCGTACCACATAAAATGATCCTCCAGGTCTTTTAGTTGAATGCACGCGTGAGTCAATTCCATGCAATAAGTTTCCCACTCCATTGCTGGCTTGGAAGAGATATCTAGTATTTTTTGAATTTAGAAGTGCAATTAGTTGGGGAGATAGGTAAGAGGCATGGCCGAGTCCTAAAATAAATTCCGTGCCAATTATAATAGTGTGACCCAAACCCGGCTTCCAGCAAAGCCATTATGTTATCAAATTTGTCAATTTTACCAAGTTCCTCCAGATCTGTGAGGCAGCCCTTATGGGGGATGTCGCATTTCTTAGCTAGGTTGCAACGAAGACGTATGGTATGTATATATCCTTTATGGCAGTGCTCCATATGCCTTTTTTTGTCAATACACACCAAAGGGAGTTGGCGGCCAATGCTTTATTGAAATGGAAGATATTTCTGATTCCCCATCCGCCCTTGTTTTTTGGTTTGGCCAGTGTTTCCTAGTTACAGAGGTGCAGCTTGTGATGGTTTATGTTGCCAGACCAGAGGAAGTTGTATGTAAGTTTCCTTAGTTTATCCAAAACCAGGATAGGTATAGCTACAAGAGCCATCCAGTATACCAATTGTCCTTCTAGGACAAATTTGATAAAAGTGTATTGGCCTCCTAAGGAGAGCCAGCTATTGCACCAGTGTCCAATTTGTTTCTCCACCTTTTCTACGAGCCAGTCCCAATCTGTTGTCTTATAGTGTTCTTCTTTAATGTAATATCCAAGGTATTTGAAGCCTTGCGATAGGTGGACGAAACTATAAGGAAATATGTCCTTCAATTGTTCCAATGTTTGTTCTTGTAGATTTGCATAGTGGAACATCGATTTTGACTAGTTGATCTGTAAAGGCATGGCACAGAAGAATAGCTTCAAGATTTCATTGATTTACCTCCATTTATGTTGTCTATCATTGGTCATTATGAGTACGTCATCGACAAAAAGGAGGTGCAGGATCTTTACAATCCTTGAGACTTTGATCCCCGATAGCCTACCTTCTGTGTGGCTTTTTTTTAGAAGAAGGCTTAAACCTTCCATGAATAGGATGAAAAAGAGTGGTGAGAGAGGGCATCCCTGCCGCAATCCTCTGCCACTATGGAAGAAAGAGGATGATTCACCATTTTCCAGCACAAAATTTTTTCACTTATAACAAAACTCATGATCCAATTTAGAGAGGTTTGGCTTGTTAGGGTCATATGATATAGTCATCTATTCTCCAATTACCTATTTGGAAATTTTATTTAATAATTTTGATAATGTCTGCATGATAAGAAGCTCATGAGTAATGGTCCAGTGGTATATCTTGTGTTTCAAAGAGGTTTCTAGGTATATCCAAAGTTGGCAAGTGGTAGGTTGGAATTATGATCCATACATATGAATCTTTGAAGGTTTAGAATGGCTCAATTAGTGGTTTTCACGAACTCGGTTATATCCCAATTGTGGCATAAAAATTTACTTTTGGTGGCTAAAAGAGAAAATATTGATGGCAAAGGAGAAGACATATATGAGCAGTCGAAGGTTTTGAGACAATATGATTGTGTTCTTGGTTTCAAAGATTCATTTGCAACCTTACTAGATGGTTTGAACTCTTGAATGTAAAAGTGTCAAAGAAATAGTTTTTGGCAGCTAAGGGTCAAATTTTATGTGTTGTAAGCTGTCGAAAGTTCCCAGTTTTAGCAGCTAAAATGGCAGGCGCAACTCTTAGTTAGTTGCCGAAAGTGCAGAGTCTGCTAACGGTTAGATTGTCCCATCAAGCTCTCAAACCGCCATCATTACACATGTCATGATGATCTTAAATGTTGTCGAAATTGTCTATGAGGATCATTTGTCATGATATGGGTGATTTATTATGATTCTAATTGATGTTTTAAAAAATCATTAAACCCTAAGATATCAATTCGAAACCCCAATCATGATTTCATTTTCCATTACCATTTTGTGCAACAAATCACATGGAGGTCTGTCTTAGTCGGTTTTAAATAAGCATCATGATCTAAGGTTCCTTATTTGCCAAGTGTTTGTTTTAAAGCTCAGTCATCCACAAAATTTGCTTGTCTCATGCATTTTCCTCATCTGACTTTTATTTATCCTTTTTCCTAGCACTGGTCTCCCATCCATCAACCTAGATTTCAGTGCCTTCAAGGTATTAACAGGTCTTTTGCAGATGTCTACTAGAGGAGCATTGCTCAAAGGGGAGCTACAAGATATTTCCTATCTGGAATCTCATCTAGAGATTTGTCAAATGTTTAAGGATGCAGGCAACTACAGGTTTTGTGAAAAATTATAAGGGTATCATCAGGGAATTGCAGAGGCATTTGCCAAAAGCCTTGATGGAGCTAAAGTACAATTGGGTCCTCTGGAAATGCAGATATATGAGGCAAGTATTGATGCAGCAACTGAGATGCTCGGAGAGGGTGAGAGGTGGTTCAATACCACTGCCATTAAAGACATTGAATTTAGATATTACCTTAAGCCAAAATTCTAGAGCATAATTTGGCAAAGGGATGTTCCCAGGAATTACTTGGAAGAAGATCAGTAAAGCATCCAAGATTCAGAAGCAGAAAGAGGAAGTAACATAGCTTAGGTTTTTAGAAAGAGTCATCAAATCTCAGGACTGGGCTATGAAAATAACATTTGATGAGGTAAGAGACTCATTTATAAGGTTAGCTTTGATGCATGTAGCTCTAGAAAGGAAGAATAAAAGATTGTCTAAGAAAAAACAAAAACTTTACCAAATGATCAAGTTATTGAGGTTTAAACTAACACCTAGAAAACCTAAACCAAGAGCTCATCTCGGTTTAGAATCATTGGTTGAAGTTGATATGGACCTAAACAACGAATCCTAAGAGTTAGATAGAGTAAAGGAATCGAATTTTGCAATTTTGAACGGTTTTGGAAAACTCGGGACTTTCAACAGCTTATTTTGGTCCACAAAGGTGTTTCTAGCTGCAGAATCCCTTGACTTTCGACAACTAAATCGACTCTATCCTATACGTGTTACAGGGATGATTTTAAGGATGGGAATTTATTTTAAAATGTAGAAACCTTAGTGAATCTTACTAAGGATTTTATATAGTTTTTATAAAATTTTGGCGATTTTTAAGGTAAAATAATTTTATCCTATAGAATTTGGGCAAATCATTTTGAAAATAGCGAATCTCGTTTTTGGAAAAACCATGGAAAATTAGCCCATAAGCGAAATTTAGCCCTTAAAATCATCCATGACGTGTTAGCTTCCGAAAGTGTAGAGATGGACAGAACGACAATATGTTCTCCCAGATCAGATCCATTTGCTTCCAGATCACTCGAGGAGACTTTTAGATGCATCCCAACTCCAAAATAGATGAGAAGGAATATATTTTTCATATTTTGAAGCAAATACAAAGGAGAAAGGTTCAAAGATTGATTCCATTTTGGTTGAAGATAATTGATTCATGGCTCAGGTGTCAGTGAAAGATCTCGAGGAACCTTATCATCATCCAGCAAGGCTATCTAGATGTCGAAGAACATATTTTTGATATAGATTCCATCCCTTAAAGACTAGGATCTATCTCCTAGAATTTTGTAATGAGATAGACTTTGAAAACACTTGTAATTTTCAGATCCATCATTTGAGGATCTGAAACTGTTTTGTGAATATTATATAAGCCCGTAGAGGCCACAGTCAAAAGGGGGATTAGTCAGATCTGAAGGGAAGTATGGTGTGAAAATATCACCATCTATTGTACAAGGTGTAAGCAACTTTTTGGATGAATACAAAGGCTTTTTGTTCCCAGATTCTTGTGTCATGATCATGTGGTGAAGTACCTCTTTATGTAACCTATTATTATCTTGTCTCACATATTGTTTTCTTTCCTCATCATTTATAAGAAGATTATGTTTCAGGATTTGTCTTAGACACATTGATCTGGCTTAAAATGATATTTATGTTTTCTTCTGAAAATTGAATGTAGAATTCAGATAATCTCTGCTCTGCATTTAAATTGGACCCTAATTTATGTGTTTTTTCCATTTCACAAACTCAAAGGATCCACTGACATGATTACCTTGTCTTGTTACATTTTGTCTCAACTATTCATTCATTTTGTCATCTTTAACCTCTTGACTCCATTTTTTGCTCAATGACCTTCTTTTGATGTCTCAACCAAAAACTCTAAAAACAAACCTTTTTTCCTCATAACTAGCCTAACATCCCATACAAATAAAGCTAAATCTGACAGAGAGATCCCTCTCTAAGTCTTGGAGGGATAGATCCAAGACTTGAAGTGGTTTTGTGGTTACCCCTACTGATTTCCTCCTCAGCTTGGGAAATTACAGGGTGATAACATGGTTGAATCCTAACTGAATCAAAATTAGCCTGAGATGCAGTCAAATGTTTTTTTTAGATCTAGCTTGAAGATGAGCACTCTAGTATTCTTGAGGTTAATGTTGTGCAATCACTCTTGTGCAGTGCCAATATCATCTAGGATTTGTCGACCCTTTAAAAAAACCAATTTTTCACCCAACAACGTCCTCAAGACGATGGGTTTGATTATGTTGGCGATGATTTTTGAAATTAGCTTGTAGCAAAGATTTCATAGTGCTATCAGCCTATAGTCGCCAAAAGTAATCGAGAAATTTTCTTTTGGGATATGAGTCAAGAAGGTCTAATTCAGTGCCCTAGATACCTTAACTCAGAGCCTGGTATCTTCCACTAGCTTTAGGAGATCATCCCCAACTAAATCGAAGAAATGCAAGTAGAACTCTACAATCCAATCGTTTGGGCCCGAGATTTTGTCTTTTGAGAAGGATTTTAATGCTTCTAGAACCTCCTATAATGTACAAGGAATATCCATAATGGTAGAGTCCTCCTTTGTAACTATGCGAGGGAAGAGATTGGCCACAGTGACAGTATCTTGAAGATTTTTGTGTGGCCTCGCCTCATAGAAGGATTTAAAATAGAAAGTTGTTACTACTTTAATTGCTTGTTGTCATCTGTGCATAGTGCATGCTTCATCAATTATATCCCAAATATATTTTTTTTTCCTGCAAGAGCTTGCAAAGCGGTGGAAAAATTTAGTGTTGAGGTCTTCAAACTTTATCCATTTTGCTGTGCTCTGCTGCCTCCAAAGAGCTTATTCTGCGAGTAATAATTGGTTCCTCTTATATTCTAGTCATTTAAATTGTTGGTACCTGCCCCCGATGTCCCCAACCTATGTGTCGGCTTGATGTAGTTCTTGTAATTTAAACTCCAACGCTTGTAATCTATGGAGTGTGTGTTTTCTGTGTAAGGTAGCCTAGCTTTTAATACGGGATTTTAAGAGATTCAATCTCCATACAAAGCATTGTTGTATTCCTGTCTCTATCTACAAAAGGGGGTCTTTCCAAACTGTATTAACAATAGTTTTAAAATCTTCCTCATGCAACCAACTGGAGTTTAATTTGAAAGAGTAGGATATCCGATTAGCTGGAGAGTCGAATTGCAGCAGAATCGGGGCATGGTCTGACACGTAAGGAAAGTCCACCTAGGATCTGATCATTCCATCTGCAGTTACAAGACTTTCATAAATTAGAAAACGATCAAGTCGCTTTGCAATGGACTCCAATCCTGCTCGTCCATTGCACCAAGTAGGTTAATTCTACTTAAGGATAGTAAAATTCATTTTCAATATTAAATTTCAATTAAAAAGGAACTTATATGTTCCCAGCTTTTAAATTAAATTGCGTTGAAGGATGGAGGATGTTTTTAGGAGATGATGCTTCTCAAAAGAAAGAGTATTGATAAAGGGTATTAAATTTTGTAGAACATTAATATCATTGACATTTAATATGGTGTAAATTAAATTTTGTTTATCTTGATTGATGGTCTAAAATTCATTTAAGATTAAGATTTAATACATTATATATAACATGAACTGAGGGGTTTTATTTTATATAGTATATTATATATGTGTGGGGTCAAATTATGGTGTTGCTATACAAGTGATGTAGCACCTTTACTAGATACCTTTGTATTTGTATGCATAAAATTCACATTACTTAGGGCTCAAATGAATAAGGTTTATCCATCCATTTAACATGGAGAAGAATTTTAACTTGTAGTGTGGTAATAATGGCAATAAACTTTAAGATATATATTATTTAATTTGAAATAATTTAGATTTAAGAACATATATCTCAAGATTTAAGTAAACACACATACACACACATATAAAATAATAATAATAATAATATTACCACCAACCACAAGAACTATTAATATTTTAACTAAACTCAACAAGAATAAAATGAAAGATCTTACGAGAATATCTATCTATTCAAACCAATTACACTTAAGCATTATATATTCCTTATTTTTTTCAATATATAAATGAAGAAAAAAAAGATGTGTATCCCAAAATATATCATATGAAGTGAGTGCAAAATAATTATCAATTACCTAATAGAATCCATACATATTAAAAACAAGGAAAATGTTAGTATGCTTCTTATTTATTCAACAACTTTGTAAGGAAAATATAAATAGATGTCAAATGGTATGTGAAACACATTAGGGATAAGGTAGGTAGGATTTCTGAAAACCCTTTATGCCTTTACCAAAGCACCAAAACTCTAGGAATATTTGGCCCACTTTTGTTGACGCGAAACAAAGCCTTCTTGAACTATGTTACAATACTTATACTTTTTCCTTTTTTTCATATGCAAAACCACTCTTCAACATTCAAAAGTTCCCATAAACAAATGAAAAAGTAGCCAGTGAAAATATATGTTATTTGATTAGATTGGATTCATATAGAAAACCGCCAATGGAATGAAATGTAATATAACTCTTCCATATTTGTGATCTAGGGTTCCTTTTCCTCCTCTCAAGATCTTAAAAATTCCCAAAAAATTTATTGGAATAGTGGATTTTGAAATAGTGGATTTTGGTCTATTTTTGCATCACCATTCCAAACCTCTTGGAATTTGGAAAAATGCTCCACTAGGTATTTCATGTATGCTTAGTCAACTGACATATTACATTGGTCGACCCAACCTGGAAGTCGAATTTTCTTTGTAGTTTTCTAACATATTACATTAGTCGACTCAACTCAATGGTGGACCAACTCGAATAGTTAGTTGAATAGCCTTTGTAGTCAACTCACATATTACATTGGTCAACTCGACTTGACGGTCGATCGACTCAACTACTTAGTTTTCTTTTTCTTTTCTTCATTTATTTGTTCTCTTTTGTGGTAGAACTTGGTCGAAGCAAGTAATCTTAGAGTCTAGGTTAGGTTAGGGTTCTCAATGAAGATCCCAAAATCCTCCTAGAATGTTTAAAAGAAAGTAGAGGCATATTTTAACATAATATCGTGTTAGATATCATTTTATTAAACAATATTGTAGACTATGTGTGCTTATTGGTAATATCAGATGGTGCACTTAAATATAGATAGTGTCAATGAAATGAATTGTAACATATTAAATGAAATATAAATCACCCTTCTATCATAATTAATACTAATTATTACCAAGTGTATTCACATAGAATTAATCTCAGATTAATGAGCTAAAACAATGGCATGTTGCGCTTCTATAAGGCCTTGCTTGTGGTGGGTGGAGAGGTATCTCAAGGACTGTGTGTGCGAGGTGAGAGATTAAATCTTTGTGGCATTTGGGTTGCTCAACATTGTTGAGATTCCTCAAATATTGACCAACTTTAAGTCTGGATCCATGGAGGAACTCTCTCTTACATTTTATGATTTTTTTGTGCTTTAAAATATGAAATATTCTACCTTTGAAATATAATTTTTATGAAAATTTAAATTATTTAATGTTATTTGACTTGCAAAATTTAGTAAACATTTGGTAGAATATCAAGAAGACATTAAAAAGATTTGGGCATCCACATGTTACATCTATAGATAAAATTTTAGAAGTTTTGTGGAGAAATAATATGGATTCCCCAAAGTCCTTTAAGTGAACAAAAGGTTTTTCTTTTTTCATTTAACTTATCCCTAGGTTTTATGCATAAAATAAGTACCATCTTTTAATGTAGTTGAAGAAATAACAATATTTTTTACAGTTACAATAGAAAAATACACCATACAAGGGAGGTAGGTGCGGGGGGGGGTTCTATATGGACCCGAAGGTCACAGAGTGCTTGATTACTACTAGAATCTAGGAATAGATTCCAATAGCAGAGAAAAAGAATATGCTTTATTTCAGGGTATCCTTTTGGCTAAGAAACAACAAATTTCAAGTTTGAACATAATCAGCAACTCAAAAAACCTCATCCGAAATTTTATCTCAAACACCATGCCAAAATATTTAAGATTAAAGAAAATTGTGGATTGCATCAATTTCTCACTCAAAAATCTCCAGGTAAGTTTCTACCATGTGGTCCAAAAGCACAACTCAGCAGCAGATGCAATGGCCAATTTGAAAATTAGAAAATCCCAAGGTATTATGAGGGTGGGTGGCATCAAGGTCATAATCCCCCCCCTAATGTCTTTGAATCCTAAGAATATTGTGAATTTTCTTCAAACCCAGTTCACTAAATCAATTAATTTTTTTGTTACCTGACTATGCTAGGTTTCCTTCATAAATAAATAATACACCGTAAAAAATAATAACCTAGAACTTAACAGTGAAATATTACATCAATCACATCACATATACACAAGTAGATTTTGAACAATTCGTTCTTGGAAAAACCCCTGAGGAAAAACTAGTGCATCATATTTGGATTTTATTATTATTGAGCAGGAAAATATAGAGATCTCTTACAATAAAATCAACCCAGCCAGATACAAAACCTCCTCAACAAATGTATGTCCCCCTTCTGCAAATGCTCCTGATCAAATTTGTAGGAAAAGACCTCTGCAATGTTGAATATGTGTGCCAATATCTATGTAGAAGCCTCCTCTATCTCCCTGCAAACTCTCTCTCCAAACCCACAAGTAATTCTCCTCTTTCTCTCTTCAGAAAATTTCCTCTCTCTTGTGCATAATGCACCCCTCTCCAAGTTGATCTCCTTTTTACTCAATGAGCAAGTGAAACTCTATCTCCAAAAGAATGGAGGGCCAATATTGATCCTCATACACCTTATGAGATCAATGGTCAATATTAAAAGACCACAACTTAAATTATTTCTCACTTTGACTTTATAAAAAGTACTCATTCAGTCAACCTTAAAATATAACCCATTTAATGTATTTTTTCCTAAGTACCATTTTAAGAAAAAGATTAACCCATCAACTTGGATAAGTTTTATTGTCCTCCTACATTCTAGGATACCATGCATGGTGAAGACCTTCCTTGCTATCCAATCTCAACACTCCCTCTTAGCGAGGAAGGGATTCTGTCTCAACCCCATCTGATCTCTAAACTTTTCAAACTTCTGTCTATTTAGTGCCTTGGTGAAAATATCTTCCATCTGCTCATTAGTCTGTATGTAATCAAGCCTTACAGCTCCTCTCTGTATGCATTCCCTGATGAAATGATACCTGATATCGATGTGTTTTCTACAATCATGAAACAGCGGATTCTCAGAGAGGTTGATGCAACTCTGATTGTCACAATGAATCACAGTAGCTTCTATCTCATGCTTGAACAATCCCAAGAGTATCTTCCTAAGCCACAGTGCCTCACATGTTTCCAAGATAGCATTCATGTACTCTACCTCAGCAGATATTAATGCCATTTATTTCTACTTCCTACTAAACCAGGAAATTATGCCTGATCCAATGTTGAAACAACAACCCGAAGTACTCTTTCTGTCCTCTGCACATCCTGCCTAATCAACATCAATAAATCCTGCCAATCTGACTCCACCATTACACTCATATAAAAATGTGTACTCCATTGTACCACTGTGGTAGCGAAGAACATGCTTCCCATCTATCCAATGTACTCTCTAAGTTTCCACCATGAATTAAATCAAATATTTTACTGCAAAGCTGATATCTGGTCCAGTATTGACCAGATACATGAGTGATCCAATTAACTGACGATACACAATGGGGTCTACCGTCTTTGAATCTGACGCATCAATCTTCCTCCAATTTGTGACTAGAGGCATGGACATGGGCCTACAATATGTTATCCTGAACCTACATAAGATCTCCATTGTATACTTCCCCTGTCCCAAGAAGTAACACCCATCCTATTTTCAAACCTCTAGACCGAGGAAGTAATGCATCAAACCAAGTTCTTTCATCTCAAACTCAGATGCTAGGTTGACCTTGCAATATACTATCAGTTTCTCATCCCCTGTCAGAAATAGGTCATCTACATATAACACCAGTATGAGAGGACCTCCCCAACAAGAAAATACAAGTTTGGATCAGCTTCGCTCCATTGGAAAACCATCTCCTTCAAGTAGTTGTCTATCCTCGAGTACCATGCCCAAGGTGCCTACTTGAGCCCATACAAGGCTCTCCTCAGTATACACACATGCGTCTCTTTTTTGCCTACCTAAAATCCCTTTGGTTTCTCAACATATACCTCTTCCTCAACAACTCCATTAAGGAAAGAAATATTCACGCTCATCTGGTGAACTCGCCAACCCTTTTTTGCTACCAACGATATGACTGCTTGGATCGAGGAATACCTGGTTACCATGGTGAAAGTATCCTCATAGTCAACTCCCTCTCGATGTGAAAACCCCTTGGCCATGAAGTGGGATTTGTACTTGTCCACACTTCCATATGTTGCATGCTTGACCTTGTAGATCCACTTGGATACAACCACGTTCTTTCCTTTTGGCTTGGGAACCACATCCCATACATCATTCCTCATAATAGAGGTATATTCCTCCATCATGGCCTCTTGCCACACTCCATGTTGTAAAAATTGCTCATAAGTGGAAGGCTCTGCATCAATGATTTGTGTCATTAACAGTGTGTATGCAAGTCTCTCTAGTGGTTTAATTCATCTAAAGTATCTCTTGAAGTCCTTCCAACCTAGAATCATTTACTATGGACTTATACCACTTAGGTCGTGGCCTAGTATTCTTCTCCTATGGAACTGCATCATGCTCCTCCTCCTCCTCCTCATCTTGCTCTTGATGATCCTATCCAACTTTCTCTCTCTCAACATTTGTACATGTACCTGTACCAATACCTGGTGTCTAAATTTGTGATCGAGTGCTCTAACTCTATGCCTCCTCAGGCTTGACTCCCGAATCATGTCCCTGTTGGTCCTATGCCTGCAAGTCTCCAGACCTCCTCAATGCATGCTCCTCCTCGAACTGTACATACCTACACACTATGATATTACTACGTCCTGGCACAAAGATCCTATAAGCTTTGGAAGCCTCGCTATGTCCAACAATCAACCCCTAACTGTTGTGGGTTCTAGCTTTGTCCTCTTCTTCAAAGGGATGTGACAATAACATATGTTGCCCCAGATGCGAAGATGACTCACATATAGTTTGGTAACTATAAATACCTCCTAAGGTGTCAACTTCCCAAAAATTGTGTGGGGACTCATGTTCTGAATATAAATAGTTGTGTGAATAGCCTCTGCCCATAAAAATAGTGGCAAACATTGATCATGTATCATCGCCCATGTTGCTCCGACTATGGTCCTGTTATTTCTCTTGGCCACTCCATTCTATTGAGGATTGTAAGGAACGATGAGTTCCTTCTTGATCCCCGTTGCAGCCCAATAATTCAGAAATTCCTTGCAGGTGTACTCAACCCCAATGTCGGATCTCAACACCTGAATCTTCCTGCCAGTCTGGTTCTCAACTAGAGCTTTGAAATCTTAAAATCTGTCGAAGGCTTCATCCTTTTCCTTCAGGAAGTATATCTAGGTTTTCTTGGAGTATTCATCAATGAATAGAACAAAGTATTTGAAGCCACTCACTAACTCCACGCTCATCAGACCAGATACGTCAGAATGTATCAAGTCCAATACTCCCTTGGACTTGTGCTCACTCGATGGAAATGGTCTCTTGGCATACTTTCCCATTGCACAACCCTTGCAAGGGTCATTCCTCTCTGTTGTTAACTTATGCAACCCTTTGACTTGATGTCTTAAGTGCCCCAATGCACCAAATTTTACGTGCACCATCCTCCTATGCCACAACTCTCCCATGTCTGTGGTTGTACTGACTAATGCTCTCCCTGGCTGAAACTGGGGCTTGTACACCTTCTCTTCTCAAAACCCAACCATCCTGTCCATCTTCTCACTTGACCTTATTGGCTTGATGAACACCCTTCCCTTACGAAAGTTGACCTCATACACTTTATCCTCAAGAGTAGATACCAAGATGAGGTTCTTTTTCAACCCCAAAATATATAGTACGTCAGCAAACCGAAGTGGTTTACCCGACTCCCTCTGAAACGAAACTGTACCAACTCCTTGTGCTTTGTAGCGCCTGACATCTCCAAACTCTATAACTAGATTCATGCCTCCCTCTTGTAGCCTAGTGAAAAACTCCTTATGCCCTGTCATATGACAAGATGCTCTGTTGTCCACAAACCATATGTCTGAGACTGTTTCTCTAGACATACAAGCTATGAAGCTAAAATCATCCTCAAAGCTTTTGTCAAACTCATCCACTAATGTTGAAGCTGCCATCTACGGTTGGTTCTTATTCGTCTTCTTTGGATACTGTGAGGAAAAGTGTCCCATCTTGTGACACTGGAAACATTTTACTTTTGAAAATTCAATGTTCTTCTTTTCGCCCTTCTTTTTCTTTTGATTTCCCTTGCCTTTGGTTGCAAGAGCTAAGTATTTTTCATCCACAATCTCTGGTGACGATGAATATCCGCTAGACTGACCAAGTCCAATCTCCTCCTACACAAAATCATCCCATAATCACTGCCAATCAGGGAGTTTCTCTCGAGATACAACTCCACGCATGAACACATCCCATGACTTTGAAAATTCATTCAGTGCCACACATACCAACTCACACTCTTCAATTTTCTCACCTACTATACCTAGCTCATCCATGATTTGTGTAAGTCGAGTAAGGTAGTGAACCACACCTTCCCCTTTAGCCATCTTGGTACTTCTCAGTCTTTCTCTAAGCACCATCACCCTGTTTTCATTTTACTCTAGTAAAGGTCATTCAAGGCAGCCAACATCTCCTTCGCGGATTTTTTCCCTATGAGGTGAGGGATTATGTGATCCTTTACCCCATCAAGAAGTATTCTCTTGAATTTATCCTCACCCTTATTCTAGGTCACCAATGCAACTTCATTTGTGGGAGTTGTAGCCTTATCATCAACATGGTCAAGGACATCATTGACATCCAAAACCATAGTGACCCTTTCCTTCCAGGTCATGGCCATTTCTGAAAATGATTTTGTGCTTCAATATACCCTTCTGTTTTGCAAATCTGAACTACACTAATGCAGTTCTATGTTTTCCTTTGCAGATCTACACTTCTATGTTGCAGATCTGAACTTTTGTGCTGCATATCTAAACTTCTGTGTTGCGGAACTTATTTGCTACATATCTGAACTTATGTGTTGCAGATCTGAACTTATGTGTTGCAGATCTGAACTCATCTTCTGTAGATCTGAACTTATCTACTGCAGATATGAACTTCCGTGTTGCATATCTGAATGTAATGTTGTTTCTTCAACAATCCTACTTTGATACCATGTGAATTTTCTTCAAACCCAGTTCACTAAATCGGTTAATTTTTCTGTTAACTAATTCTGCCAGGTTTTCTTCACAAATAAATAATACACAACATAAAATAATAACCAGGAAGTTAACAGTAAAAGATAACAACAATCGCATCACATGTACATAAGTAATTTTTGGACAATTTGTCCCAGGAAAAACCCCGCAAGGAAAACCAGTGCAACAGATCTGGATTTTATTATTATTGAGAAGAAAAATATAGAGATCTCTTACAATAAAATCAACCCATCCACATACAAAACCTCCCCCAAAAATCTATGGCCCCCTTCTACAAATCCTCCTGATCAGATTTGTAGGAAAAGACCTCTGCAATGTTGAAGATGTGTGCCAATCTTATTGTGGAAGCCTCCTCTGTCTCCCTGCAAACTCTCTCTCCAAATCCTCAAGAAATTATCCTCTTTCTATCTTCTTAAAATTACCTCTCTCTTGTGTATAATGCACCCTTCTCCAAGTTGATCTCCTTTTTTTGATATTATGGTAGTTGGGGGAGGTATTTACCTCCACGTGTAAACCTGATGAGGATATAATACTCCAGGAAGCAAGAAGAAACCCTAATGAGTTGGCTAATAACCCTAGAAGACTTGTCGGCTCAAGAAGATAATTTATATTAGGTTATTAGCCTCTAAGAGAAGAATTCAACCATAAATAATAATATATATTGAACAGACAGATACCGAGAATGAGAAGTCATCCCAGGTAGTTAGCTAGAATTAGTATAAATACGGGAGGTCAGTTCTCATTCTGGCAGGCAGTCTCAAAATTGCAGAGCAGCACTTGTGTGCATTGTAGTTGCCTAGTTTTTGCGCAGGTTTGGAGGACAGTTGTTGCAGCTAACAGTTATGCTTGGACTATCTTTTGTCTAGGGTTTGGAACATCTAATCAGCTCTTGTTGGTGTGTTATCCTTGGGGAAAGGTGCACTACCCTTTGTTTGGTTATCTAGCCTAGGGTTTGCTTCTGGAGCTATTATCTGTCAAGGTTAAGGTTCTCGGAGGGTGGCTTCAGCCTATGGTTGGGTGACAAGTGTATTGTCAATGGTAAAACGAGCACACATATTTTATATTCTAACAGGTTATGGGCCCACAACTCCTTCATTCAATCTAACCGCTGGAAGGAAACATAGCCAGAAGGATATTAAGCTCATTGAAGAACTACCGCTAGGGTTTCCTAGTAGGAGTAGTCACCAAAGCACTATCGCTAGGGTTACTAGCAAGTGCATTTGCAGAAACCCTAATCCTCTCATTGAGACACCTTAAGTGAAGAGATTGACCTAATCTCCAAACAGATCAGTGCGCCCTAGACTAACACATCTCCCGGTACTCTCATCAAGCCAAGACGTCAAGTTTGATTTTGTGGTCAAATCTAGGGTTTGACCAAGTCAAAGCAACCATGACTTGTTCTATGAAGTCAGAGAACAAGTTAGATGGAGCCTCTAACTTCAGAGCATGGAAGACAAGGATTGACCTCATCCTTGCCAAGAATAAAGTGTTGGATATCGTGAAAGGAAAGATTGTGAAACCAGAGTTTGAAGAAGGAAAAGAGAAGGAACCGCAGAACGTTGCAGTTATGGAGAAGTTCAAAGACAGTGACATCAATGCTATGAGTATCATAGTGGAATCTATAAAAGACCACTTGATACCCTACATCTCTCATCTTGACTCATCAAAGAAGATGTACGATGCCCTAACAAACCTCTTCTCAGTCAGAAACATTGGACAAGTAAGGAGTCTGAAGAATGAGCTATGTGACATGAAGATGAATGATGACGACAACATAACATCATACTTTGTGAGGATATCTCAGCTAAGAGATCAACTACAAGCTATTGAAGAGATCATTTCAGAGAAGGAATTGGTAAACATAGTACTCAATGGTCTTCCCAAGA
>JZKD02S0426546.1:50663-76725 GCA_000966675.3 Picea glauca
CAGCAAAATCAAAGAAAGGAGAATCACAGGAGGAATCGTTGAGATGCGTGATGTATCTTAGCTGTTGGTCTCCAAACTGAAATTGAAATACAATTCAGTTTGGTCACGATAGAGAGGGATCGATCACCGATCCGCCCTCATACAAATTGTATATTAAGAATGTTTTTTTGTAAAGAATGAATAGATGAAAGTAATTTTATGGACTCATCAAACGTAGTTTATGATAAAGTTTATGGTCTCTTTTTCTCTCAAGCTCTAGTTGGTTTCCCTATCATTTCGTTTCATTTCACCATTAATTTACAAGGGCAATTCACAGGGTTCTGTAACATCTTTTTCATCTGAACTTGTACAAATATTGCAATCCCATGCGAGGTAGAAATATTTTGGTCGCCATGTTCAATTTGTCTGTTACTTCCACCCCCTCTGTTCCTCGAGCATTTGGATGGTGTTTTGAATCGTGGGAGTTTACAAATTCCAGTGACATCAACATATTTATGCCGAAGGCATGCTTATTTGATCATCCAAACCACTGTGTTTGGAAAACCATTTTTAATCTTCCTGTCCTTTCAAACCTGCATTCTGTCATTGCTCTGGTCTCCGCCCTCGAGGCACAACAGTCTGAAAACAGTGGCAAGAAGGTCCTGGGTTGGCATTGGACTCTAATGTATTGTAGAAGAAGAAAAATCTAGACTCTGGTTTCCTCTACTGGTGCTACTGCCAAGTACAACTCACTCTGTGGAGTTTGTGAAGATATATTCATGTGCATCCATATGAATCCAAACCATTATACATAAATATGCAAAGTTTCTCTTGTAAATAGCAAGGGTGCATATAATCAAAATAGCACCGAGTGCAATGCATCTCTGAACCAAAATACATCAACAAAGAGGCTGTAAATGGCCTCTAGAGTCCAAAAAAATTCATGCTACAACAAATAACTACATATCATCATAATCGTTGCCTATATTAGGATCCTCATCATCAGTGTCACCCTCTAAACATTAAAATAAGATAGAAAAAGCTTAACATGCCTAATAAGTTATTTTACTTGAGTGAAGGGTACATTTTTACTAGATTCGTGACAGAAGAGTTCAACAATCAATACCACCATTCCATACCCTCATACATGATAGAATCTAGTGGAAATGTTGCAATATTGTCAATCTTGAAATCCTGAAAACCATTAAGTCCGTTGAATTTTGAATGGGACCTAAAATTCTACTTTCTTCATATGAAGTCCAATGAGGTTGGAACCACTCTCAAACATCCTGAAACAATTAATGGTAATGTTAAAAATTTAAGTATAAGGATGAAAATGAAAGATAAAGGAGAGTGTCACTTTTACTTAAAATTTAATATTTCCATTAAGATATTATCACGCTATTTTCGAAAATATCGTGATATAATCATCAAAGGAAAAAATCGCGATATTTTCAGCCGATAATATTGCCAACCCTCAAAACGACGATAATATCGCGATGTTGGTAACAGATCTATCAACTATTGCTACGAAAATCAAATGTTAACATTCTCAACTTCTGATAAAAAAAATTCCAAATCGATGAAGTCAATTAGACTCTATTATCACGTGGGGAAATATAAGATAGTGTAAATATATTTAAATATGTTTCAATGTGATTTGAAATATGTTATTTTTTTAATGGGTGAAAGACTACTAATGCTCTTAGCACTCTAATAATAAAAAACAATTTCAAATAACTAGCTTTTTACTTGATAATATTGAAAATTGACATAATCTTAAAAGTTACTCTTTAGTGTGAAATATCTCATCATAATAATGAATTTATTATGTTTTTTTTTTAATGGATGAGACATTACTTGGTTGCTCATTTGCATTTTACAATGAATTTTTTTTTATGAGTATAACGTGGTATTGGTTCAGTGTGCTAAGTGTTTAAAAGAAGTTATAATATTTTGAAGTTAGATTTGAAGAGTGTTAATGGGATCAATGCTTTTTGATCACACATTTTTTTAGAATAATATTTTTTTATAATTTTATTCATATAGATTAAAATTACATATATCAATGTTTGTATAACATTTTAGCATTTATTTAAGGAAAAAAAAAGAGATTTATATAAGTCTATGACTATGCATGGACAATGTTGGATCTATATCTAGCTATTCACTTATAAAATATCACACCATACCTCTCAAATATTTGGCTCATGGATTAGTGTTCTGATCAAAATTTATTCAAAATACACTTATACATATTTAAAAAAAAATTAATATAACATACATTTTTCCAAATATGCTCGTTCAACTAAACTAAAACCTACCAAAAAGAAGCACTATTAAAATAAAACAAAATGGAATGGGTGAATTCAGTGTGTGCCCTATTATTAACTTCTTGTACAATCTATTCACCTTGTTGAAGTTGGCAACCTTCTTTAAACAAGGAATTTTCCCTTTGGTTTCATTCTCCGTGGATATGAGAAAAGGAGACCTGAGTGAAACCTTCAACAATACCCATAATTTCCTCAAAGAGAGATTGGAGGTGGAAGTTTGTTAGTTTGAAATCCCTCCTAATCCAATTAATAAGAAGTTCAATGAATCACCAAAAACTTGTATATTAGAAACACCAAATTCAACTGTAAGAGTTAATAAACAATTTAGGGCCACCAATTTAGCCTTGGTGTTAGGTCCATGACCAATGCCCACTTTGAATTTGATAAATTATGATTTAGAAATACGTAAAATGATTCCTACCCTTTCCATTAAAAGTTCAACCTGAACAACACCATCAAAATAAGCCCAAGGTTTTGATCAATGAATCATACTTGTTCAACCACCTATCAAAGAGGGTTTTGGACATCTCACTATTTAAAATATGAAATTAGATTCCACCCTTGAATCACACATTGAACTGGAGTTATCACTTTGTTCTTGAATATCCTAGAATTTTGTGCTAACCAAGCACCCCAAACAATTATTAGAGGGAAGGTCGTAATGTCTTTGGTAGTAGGATTGACACACTAGTGATAGAATCCATCTTCAATAGAGTTTCCTAACCAAGCATCCCTAAAGCCCATGAAACCTTCCAATTCCCTCCAAACCAACTTGGCAGAGGGAAACCATAAATATTTTTCTAGTATGTTTCACTCTATGATAATGAAATTGAGTTTTAGATGGCTAATGAAGTAAGGGGACATGTGATGAAACCATAATTTAGTGTTTTATGATAATGAAATTGAGTTTTAGATGGCTAATGAAGTAGGGGGACATGTGATGAAACCATAATTTAGTGTTTTTTTTGTTACATCGTGTCATTAAAGGGGTTGTTTCTATTTTTTCCATAGGTAAAGGGGTCGTTTCTATTGTTTTAGTGTATGATGGTTTTGTTACATTCTCACTTTTATTAAATGGGTTTGTTTATTCAAAGTTCTTGTGTGTATTTATTATCATCACAATGATTTTTCAAGTTTAATTGGTTTGATACTTTTCAATCTTTATATGTTTTTATAGTTTCAATTTGAAACAATTTGCATTATATTTTATTATATCAGTGTATTTTAAAAAAAATAATTCCCAAACAAATATAAGTAAGCACTCTCGCTCCTAAGCTATTATGTCTTCTACTTCATTCTATCCATTGAAAATCTAGAACATGGCATACAATTTAAATTTTGTTTATCTTAATTACCTTGATTTCATTTAAGATTAAGATTAAGATTTAATTGACATTATATATAATATGAATGGAGGGGATGTGTGTGTGTGTGTGTGTGTGTGTTTCCTTCTAGAAGTTCATATGTTCAAATCTAGAGGGGGTAGGGTATGTCCATCTTTGTAGACTTTAGCAGTTAAATTTATGCACAGAGGGGGTCCCTTGTGTAGCAAACAAAGGGGTCTCATACACCAATTTGGTGTAAGCAGATGGGGTCCCTTGTCCCACAAACAAAGGAGTCTCATACACCAATTTGGGGTTGGTGTAGTCTAAACGTTCTACATTTTTTTATTTAAAGTTCTACATTTTTTTACTTTTGTTGGCCATTATCACATGAATCGGGGAAATCAATTAGTGGTGAAATCACAATTTTACATTGTTTAAATGACGTTTTTAAGTGCATAAATCGATTCAACACCCTCAAAAACCTCACGGGTACGCGAAATATGTAATCTCAACCACTGAAATTTGCAATTCCATCCATCCATGTAACTTTTTGACCTGATTTCCGACAAAACTTGTCAGAAAAACAAGTGGGAAGAAAATGTTAAAAAAGTAGAATATATAGACTATCTCATTAGATGTTTGGCTTGGGCTTGAACGTGACCTTAAAATTAGATTATTATTATTATGATTATTGTGAAATTAGTAATATAATTATAATCCAAAAGTTGTATCATGTTTACTAGATACATTTTCATATATAGAATGAACATTATTTAGAATTAAAATGAGTAAAATTTATAATTATCTATTTAACATAAAAAAAAAAATTATTTTATCAAACTACCACTAAATCAATAAACTCTAACATTATTTAATTATGAATTCTAATTAATTCTATGGTGTTTTTTTCCCGTGATTGTTGCGCCAGCTTTCTTCTTCTACAATTCTTAAACTTTCCTCGGCAAATTCAGAAAACACGCATAATTGCTTGTACCTAAGATATAATCCTCCTTTGTTTTCTATGTCTTCTTTTTCCAAATTCTTTCTTCTGTCCCTTATCTGGCTCTTTGGATCTTCTTCTTCAAAATTTATGCTATGCTCTATCTCCTCTATTCTGTCATCTTCTTCGTTGTATTTTATTCTTCCTCCTTGAGCCTTTTGCGTTGTATTATGTGCACGCCTCTTCTTCTTCATTTTCACGACTCTCCAAACAAAAATATCACGGTAAAAAACACTTCTCATTACCTTCGCGTGCAGCGCCAAAAATAATACACCACAGAAATGGTAGTAACGCTTCTTCCCTCATGGCGTTCCACCTTATTAGTCCAGGGACTATTAGTAAAAGGTTTTTAGCTAGTCTATTAGTTATGCACTCACACCAAAGCAATACAAACCATTTTAAAACAAAGTTTTGAAAGTTTTATGCAATTTCCAAATTCAAATTTGTTTTTTTATGGTAAGTTTTCAATTTGGGGTCTTATTGGGCCTCTTACTAAGGCATAGGGAGAAGATATGCAAAGTTTTTCATTTGAAACTTACAAAATGATGGCTACATTAAAATGTACATATATGTAGGTGAACTAATACTATTTCCAGAGATAGCATTAGTTAGTTAACATTTAATATTTTCACTCCCCTTCTTCATTAAGGTGAGGTTCTTCATTAGGGTTACGTGCCCAGTAGAGGAGGTTGAGAACCATGCAAGATTCGTGTCACTCAATGGTGGTGAGTCCAATGATCTGAGTATCCCTTCATCCAGTCGAGTCCATTCCATCAACGCCTCCCTTCATCTACATATCCCCTCATCCAGTCAAGTCCATTCCATCAACTGCGCATCCCTTCATCTGACCAATCAAGTCCATTCCTTCCCAACATATTGTAAAATTGATTCAACTTTCCAATCCTTGGTAAAGGCCTGGGTGGAACCGTCTTCTTCTTTAATCTGCAAAATAACAACAACAAGTCAGGATTTCACTACAACTTTGCGGTAATCTGCAACAATTTTCGAAGGTCTCAAAGTCAGAATTCAGAAGCATCCATGGTCAGAAAATGCAATTCTAAAGAAACAATTCCCGAGAACACCAACTTCTCTTCGGCTTTTTAAGGAGTGAAGGAGCTAAGGATCCTTCACACAGCTTGGAAAAGATGTACATGTTTAATAAGGGTATGCCCACTAACACTCGCGCAGTTATGGCTTCTGTTATCGAGATTTACAATGATGCGTTCAAGAATATAAATATGTTGGTGGACGTGGGAGGAGGAACAAGTGTTGCCTTATCCATGATTGTCAAACAATACCCTCGCATTTGTAGCATCAATATTGATCTCCCACACGTAATTGTCGGTGCCCCTCCTTTACCAGGTAACCTCTACATATCTTGCCTATTAAATTCTTGTGTCATAGGCATGGATTAACCATTTAGAGTATCACTCGAAGTCGGTCTTGTTATTATTGGGCGTTTGAATTGCAGGAGTGGATCACGTGGGAGGGAATATGTTCAAGCATATACCTTCTGCGGATGCAATCTTTATGAAGGCACTCCCTCTTTATGTCCTTTAATCGATTAAGTTGTTGTTGAAGTTTATGTATTGTAATATATATATTTTTAATTGTTGTGAATTGAATAACAATGGGTTTTGCATGATTGGAACGATGAGGATTGCGTGAGAATATTGAAGAAATAACAAGAGGCTACACCAACCAATGGAAACCACATGCATTCTACTACTAAAGTTAAAGAAGGTTTTCAAATACTAAATGAAAAGGAGAAGGTGAGTCGGACGTACATCAAGCTCCTACAATGCCATACCCACCATGTCCACCACCATGTGTACATGCCCATGTAATATTCTTTATTACACTCAATTTATAACTTATGAAGAATGATGGACATGATCTCTCACATAAACATTCCACCCTGCTATTGTGGTTGAGAGTTACCAAAATATATTAAATTTACAATCTTATTTACAAATAAAACACTAGTCGTTAAATTTACAGTCTTTTTTTTTACAATTATACCTAGAAAAAAAAACCTAGCGGTCCCAATATTCTGCAATCTGCGAATTAGAGTCGGGATTAAGAGGCCAATAGAGAGGATCTGGATGTATGAGAGATTTCTCCCACCTAGAAGCATTAGTTGTGCCCGCATATTAAGAAGTACACTTACCTTCCATCCATATATGTATTCCAGTGAGTCAATGCCAGAAAGACTTGATTCTATGGAAGTTAGTCAGAAGTAAGCCTGCATCAATCGTCTTAGATACATATTATGTAGGTATCTAATCCATATTTATATACGTAATATGATGTTCTAATGAAGGGCAGGCCCTTCGGTTTCGGTGCTGTTAGGATGCCCCACTACTCTCATATCACACATACAGGTTCGGTGGAAAGGGAGAACCCCACCCGCCTCCCTCTCCCAGCAAGAAGACGAGTGAGCGCTCGTCACAGGGTTTACACATGGGATTCGATCTCGCCCATCAAATTTTAGCTGAGAACCCTGGCTTGGAACTTGTTGTTTATTCACCAGATTGCATTCAATGGATTACAAAGGTCGTCGTGTGTCTACTTAAATAAAACATGTGTTGAGGTTTTGTGATGTACAAAGAACACGTCTTGATTTATGTTGTCCATCGTGCCACGCTATTATTAAACTGCTTTATTCATCATTTGCATTCCCAAATTTCTTTACTGTGTCAGGGATGACACCCAAACCACATGCACATATTTTGTTGACCCTTGTCCAATCACAAATGCACATAATCCCAATCACTCAAATTTAAAAAGTTTAAAAAATTATCTACATGACGTACATGTTCAATTACTAGTCTCCATTAAAACTATATCTACACTCTCACAATATTTTTTTAATGGACTTATCATTTGAAGTCGTCGATGTTTCAACCAGGCTATTTATCTACTACGATTTGTGTAATTAAAGTTATTAATAATAATGACTTGACTATGGGAAGCATATTAGGACGATCAATTCTTTACATATAATAAAGTGACCTAAAATAATTTTATCGTGTTTCTTTCCACGTCTTTCACTCGATGGGCTTCCCAATGCATGTGGAAATTATTTATCCAAACGTAGATATATCATTCTCGTTCCCTGTTACACAAAAATGAACTTTGTTGTATCAATATGGAAACAAGCCATTTCTTATATGGGCTATTTTCCATGTCCCATTACAGAAAGAGAGCATCAGAACATAAATTTTTCTCTATGGCTCACGTGAATCTTTGCTTCTATGTCTTCTAATGTCACATCCCAACACTTCTCCGCTACACATCAAGCTGCACATATCTTCATTTTTCTTTTTTTACATATTTACTTTACTTATCATCCACTACTTTATTATTTTTTCATGGTTTTTGTTCATCTATAAATATGAGTGCAGATAGTGTGGATTATGAAACCTCTGGTGTTTTGAAAGCTAATTACTTGTGAGTGCATAAAGGAGGAGACGAGAAGCTTCAGTCCTCTCTCCGCATTCACAGCTATTGATAGGATAGGGAAGAGTGTTCTGGAGGTTGTTGGGTTTGGCGTTCACTGTTCTCTGGTGCCTTTGATATTAATTCGAGCGTTCATTCTTGCTTCTTGCTTCATTCAACAGGATAGATTGCAGGAACAACACATATCAACATGAAAAGTAATTTTCCAAACCCATCTATGTTCTATTTTTCTTTTCTTATTATGTATTTCATGCCACCAAACCCTGCTTTTGGGTGTGTGCCAATGTATCTAACAAATAAGTTGGGAAATCTTGCAATGAGATGATCTCAATTACATAAGGCGCATGAGGAATTCATCTGAACACAATTTGTTTATTGTTTTGGATATGTAACTCATAATAATAACCAACAGATTGCAAGAAGGAATCAAGGGGGTTGAAGATTCGAAATGCTTGGTTTCAAAGACTTCGATGCAATTATAAACCCCCGAAAAAAATGCTAACAAACAAGTATATCCCTCTCCGACTCCAACATAAAAAGGAAAAAATATTATTTGAAATATATATTACAAGCAATCTACATTTAATTGCCAGTATTGCATTTCCCTTTACGCTTCACTTCAATCCATTTCAAGAAAATAAATTTATTACATGCATTCAAAGTGAAATGTAAAATGATATGTTCATAACTATTATGCTATATGATTTAAACAATATGTGGTTTGACTATATAATAGAGTGCAACACATTAAACTGCTCTCTTAGGCAAGTGAAGACTTATACTCTATCCTAAAAGAATTATATGCTTTGCTATGACAAGCCTATGCTATATGCTTTAAACAATATGTATGAGAAGCATAAGAAACATAGGCATATGTCATTTATGGACTAGAACTCTACAGTGTAGCATTGCCTCTGTGACGCGTGCAGTGATACAAAATATCCGTGCATTGCTTCTCTTTATATATGGTTCTATCACTTATACAAAATATCCATGGATTGCTTCTCTTTAAATACGATTCTATTAGACTTGGTAGGGATTTTTGAAGGTCTCAGAGTTAGAATTCTGAAGCATCCATGGTTACAAAATGCAATTCTAAAGCAACAATTCCTGGGAACACCAGCTTCTCTTCATATTTTTAAGGAATGAAGGAGCTTAGGATCCTTCACATAGCTTGGAAAATATGTGCATGTTTAATAAGGGTATGGCCACTAACACTCGCACAGTCATGGCTTCGGTTGTTGAGATTTACAATGATCCGTTCAAGAATATAAATATGTTGGTGGACATGGAGGGAGGAACAGGCGCTGCCTTATCCATGATTGTCAAACAACACCCTCCCATCTGCAACATCAATATTGATCTCCCACACGTAATTGTCGGTGCCCCTCCTTTACTAGGTAACCTTTACATATCCCGCCTATTAAATTCTCGTGTCATAGGCATGGATTAACTATTTAGAGGATCACTCGAAGTTGGTCTTGTTTGTATTGGGCGTTTGAATTGCAGGAGTGGAACACGTGGGAGGGAATATGTTCGAGCATATACCTCCCGCGGAGGCAATCTTTATGAAGGTACTCCCTCTTTATTTCCTTTAATCGATTCAACTGCTACTGACATTTATGTATTGTAATATATATTTTATTAATTGTTGTGAATGGAATGGCAGTGGGTTTTGCGTGATTGGAACGATGAGGACTACGTGAGAATATTGAAGAAATGCCATGAGGCTACACCAACCAATGGAGACCACATGCATTCTACTGCTAAAGTTAAGGAAGGTTGTCAAATACTAAATGAAAAGGACAAGGTGATTTGGATGTACATCAAGCTCCTGCAATGCCATACCCACCATTCCTACCACCATGTGCACATGACCATGTAATATTCTTTATTACTCTCAATTTATAAATTATGAAGAATGGTGAACATTATCTATCACATAAACATTCCACCCTGCTATTGTGGTTGAGAGTTACCAAAAGATATTAAATTTACAATCTTATTTACAAATAAAACACTAGTCATTAAATTTACCGTCTTTTTTTTTACAATCATACCTGGAAAAAAAACCTAGCGGTCCCAATATTCTTCAATCTACTAATTAGAGTCAGGATTAAGAGGCCAATAGAGAGGATCTGGCTGTATGAGAGATTTCTCCCACCTAGAAGCATTAATTGTGCCCGTAGATTAAGCAATACACTTACCTTCCATCCATATCTATGTTCCAGAGAGTCAATGCTAGAAATACTTGATTCTATCGAAGTTAGTCAGAAGTAAGCCTGCGTTAGTCATCTTAGATATGTAATATGTAGGTATATAATGCACATTTATATACGTAATATGATGTTCTAGTGAAGGGTAGGCCCTTGGGTTTCGGTGTTGTTAGGACACCCCGCTACTCTCATATCACGCATACAGGTTCGGTGGAAAGAGAGAACCCCACCTACCTACCTCTCCCAACAAGAAGACAAGTGAGCGCTCGTCACAGGGTTTACACATGGGATTCGATCTCGCCCATCAAACATTAGTTGAGAACCTTGGCTTGGAACTTGTAGTTTGTTCACCAGATTGCATTCAATGGATTACAAAGGTTGACGTGTGTCCACTTAAATAAAACATGTGTTGAGGTTTTGTGATGTACAAAGAATACATCTTGATTTCTATTGTTCATCATGCCACACTATTATTAAACTGCTCTATTTATCATTTGCATTCCCAATTCTCTTTACTGCATCATGGATGACACCCAAAGCACATACACATATTTTGTTGACCCTTGTCTAATCACAAAGGCACATAATCCCAATCACTCAAATTTAAAAAGTTTAAAAAATTATCTACATAGCGGACATGTTCAATTATTAGTCTCCGTTAAAACTATATCTACACTCTCACAATATTTTTTTAATGGACTTATCATTTGAAGTCGTCGATGTTTCAACCACGCTATTTATCTATTACGATTTGTGTAATTAAAGTTAATAATAATAATGATTTGACTGCAACGAGCATATTAGGATGATCAATTCTTTACATATAATAAAGTGACCTAAAATAATTTTACCATGTTTCTTTCCATGTCGTTCACTCGATGGGCTTCCCAATGCATGTGGAAATCATTTATCCAAACGTAGATATATCATTCTCGTTCCCCGTTACACAAAAATGAACTTTTCTATATCAGTATGGAAACAACCCATTGGTTACATGGGCTATTTTCCGTGTCCCATTATAGAAAGAGAGCATCAAAACATAAATTTTTCTCTATGGCTCACGTGGATCTTTGCTTCTATGTCTTCTAATTTCACATCCCAACACTTCTCCGCTACACGTCAACCTGCACATATCTTCATTTTTATGTTTTTACGTATTTACTTTACCTATCATCCACTACTTTATTATTTTTTCATGGTTTTTGTTCATCTATAAATATGAGTGCAAATAGTGTGGATTATGAAACCTCCGGTGTTTTGAAAGCTAATTACTTGTGAGTGCATAAAGGAGGAGAAGAGAAGCTTCAGTCCTCTCTCTGCATTCACAACTATTTATAGGATAGGGAAGAGTGTTTTGTCGGTTGTTGGGTTTGGCGTTCACTATTCTCTGGTGCCTCTGATATTAATTCGAGCGTTCATTCTTGCTTCTTGCTTCATTCAACAGAACAAATTACAGGAACAATGCATATCAACGTGAAAAGTAATTTTCCAAACCCATCTATGTTCTATTTTTCTTTTCTGATTATGAAGTTCATGCTACCAAACCCCACTTTTGGGTGTGTGCCAATGTATCTAACAAATAAGTTGGGAAATCTTGAATTGAGATGATCTCAATTACATAAGGCACATGAGGAAGTCATCTGAACACAAATTGTTTATTGTTTTGGATATTTAACTCATAATAATAACCAACGGATTGCAAGAAGGAATTAGGGGGGTTGAAGATTCGAAATGCTTGGTTTCAAAGACTTCAATGCAATTATAAACCCCCGAAAAAAACACTAATAAACAAGTATATCCCTCTCTGACTCCAATATAAAATGGCAGGAATATTATTTGAAATATATATTACAAGGAATCTACATTTAATCACGAGTACTGCATTTCCCTTTACGCTTCACTTCAATCCATTTCAGGAAAATAAATTTATTATAGGCAATCAAAGTGAAATGTAAAATCATATGTTCATAACTATTATGCTATATGCTTTAAACAATATGTATGAGAAGCATAAGCAACATAGGCATATGTCATTTTTGGACCAGAACTCTACAATGTAGCATTGCCTCTATGACGTGTGCAGTTATACAAAATATCCATGCTTTGCTTCTCTTTATATACAGTTCTAGCACTTACACAAAATATCCATGGATTGATTCTCTTTAAATATGGTTCTATTAGACTTGGCAGGGATTTTTGAAGGTCTCAGAGTTAACATTCTAAAGCATCCATGGTCAGAAAATGATATTCTAAAGCAACAATTCCCTGGAACACCAACTTCTCATCGGCTTTTTAAGGAATGAAGGAGCTAAGGATCCTTCGCGCAGCTTGGAAAAGATGTGCATGTTTGATAAGGGTATGGCCACTAACACTCACGCAGTCATGGCTTCCATTGTCGATATTTACAATGATGCGTTCAAGAATATAAATACGTTGGTGGACATGGGAGGAGGAACAGGCGTTGCCTTATCCATGATTGTCAAACAATACCCTCACATCTGCAGCATCAATATTGATCTCCCACACGTAATTATCGATTCCCCTCATTTACCAGGTAACCTCTACATATCCTGCATGTTAAATTCTTGTGTCATAGGCATGGATTAACCGTTTAGAGGATCACTCAAAGTCAGTCTTGTTAGTATTGGGCGTTTGAATTGCAGGAGTACGGCACGTGGGAGGGAATATGTTCGAGCATATACCTCCTGTGGATGAAATATTTATGAAGGTACTCCCTCTCTGTTTCCTTTAATCGATTCAGTTGTTGCTAACGTTTATGTATTGCAATATATATTTTTTAAATTGTTGTGAATGGAATGGCAGTGGGTGTGATTGGAACGATGAGGATTGCACGAGAATATTGAAGAAATGCCATGAGGCTACACCAACCAATGGAAACCATATGCATTCTACTACTAAAGTTAAGGAAGGTTATCAAATACTAAATGAAAAGGATAAGGTGAGTCAGACATACATCAAGCTCCTGCAAGTCCATACACACCATGCCCACCACCATCTGCACATGACCATGTAATATTCTTTATTACACTCAATTTATAACTTATGAAGAATGATGAACATGATCTCTCACATAAACATTCCACCTTGCTATTGTGGTTGAGAGTTACCAAAAGATATTAAATTTACAATCTTATTTACAAATCGTTAAATTTACATTCTTTTTTTTTTACAATCATACCTAGAAAAAAAAACCTAGCGGTCCCAATATTCTTCAATCTACTAATTAGAGTCAGGATTAAGAGGCCAATAGAGAGGATCTAGCTGTATGAGGGATTTCTCCCACCTAGAAGCATTAGTTGTTCCCGCAGATTAAGTAGTACACTTACCTTCCATCCATATCTGTGTTCCAGTGAGTCAATTCCAGAAAGACTTGATTCTATGGAAGTTAGTCAGAAGTAAGCCTGCGTTAGTCATCTTAGATACGTAATATGTAGGTATCTAATCCATAGTTATATACGTAATATGATGTTTTAATGAAGGGAAGGCCCTTTGGTTTCGGTGCTATTAGGATGCCCCACTACTCTCATATCACGCGTACAAGTTCGGTGGAAAGAGAGAACCCCACCTGCCTCCCTCTCCCAACAAGCAGATGAGTGAGTGCTTGCCACAGGGTTTACACATGGGATTCGATCTCACCCATCAAAGTTTAGTTGAGAACCGTGGCTTGGAACTTGCAGTTTGTTCACCAGATTGCATTCAATGGATTACAAAGTGTTACACATAAAAAATACTCACTTTGATAGTGTCGCAAGTGTCTTCATTACAAAGATCGCAAGTGTCGCATTTTTCTCATAAGGTCGCAAGTGTCGCATTTTGCTCACAAGTGTCGCATGTTGCTCACAAGTGTCGTAAAGTGTCAAAGAAAGCATGTTTCCATGATGCCTATGTCATGCCTATAACGACATGAGAAGGACACTTGAAACACCTCAAACATTTGATTTGGAAGAGGAGAAATGAGTCAAAAGGCTTGCAAACCTTTTTCCATCTGAAAGCACCTCAAAAACTAAGTTTTGGAGGAGAGTGCTCCCCTATAGCTCTTTTGGGAGCGTCGACGCTCCCCCTTACACTGTTTGGGAGCATTATAAAGCTCCTTTGTCCCTTTTGAGGGAGTGCTATGGATTTTGAGAGCGCTGGCGCCCCCCTAAAGCCTACTAGGGAGCGCTACAACTCTTTGATGGTCCTTTTGAGGGAGCGCTACCTATTCTGGGCAGCAGTTGAGTTGTTGAGATGAATGGGGGAAGGATCTTTTCATTCTTAAAAGGCAGTTGAGCTCGAATCCCTAGTCCATCCATGATCTTAGGGTAGATACTCAACTGAAGGAGGAAAATCCTCAACTTCCCCAAGGATATCTCAAGTGGTTAAACCTCTCCAAGGCTATATAAGCAAGCTTTCTAATGGTGAAAGGGGGATGGAAAGAGAGAATCACACCAAACTTATGATCTCATAAGTGGTGTTGGAACAGAGATATTTTGGAAGCAAGAGACCTATGATCTCATAGAAAGCAATCAGTAAAACTATCATCATTCAGATCATGGATCTTTTGAGCAAGGGGTAGACAAGGAGGACTTGGTAGAGCTGCTGCAATTCATCTATGGCTGTAAGCAATGTTTTGTCCTCATTAATATAATTTGCTTGGCCTGTTTCTTTCTAGTTTGTGTCTGATATTACATGAACTTATCGTTGATAGATAGATCTATTTTCAAGCTAATATCAATAGAGTAGGAAGTGGTCGTACTTTGTTTGTCTACAGGGCTCAACGAGGAGCGAAAGATTGGAGCTCAACTCGAAGCGTGCAGGGACAAACGTCGATAAAAAGGTACCTCTATTCTCCTTCCTTCTCATGTATTAGCTTGTTTAGATTTGAAAGGAAGTCAGTGTCCACGTTAAGCACTTTCTGTCTTAGAGTTAGGGTCTAGCTCTTTGAGGCAATCTACCTGTCCGAAGGGAGATTTTCCTACAACAATAGCATAATAGTTATGAACATATGATTTTACATTTCACTTTGAATGCATGTAATAAATTTATTTTATTGAAATGGATTGAAGTGAAGTGTAAAGGGAAATGCAATACTGGCGATTAAATGTAGATTCCTTGTAATATATATTTCAAATAATATTCTTGCTATTTTATATTAGAGTCAGAGAGGGATATACTTGTTTATTAGTGTTTTTTTGGGGGGTTTATAATTGCATCGAAGTCTTTGAAACCAAGCATTTCGAATCTTCAACCCCCCTGATTCCTTCTTGCAATCTGTTGGTTATTATTATGAGTTACATATCCAAAACATTAAACAAATTGTGTTTAGATGACTTCCTCATGCGCCTTATGTAATTGAGATCATCTCATTGAAATATTTCCCAACTTATTTGTTAGATACATTGGCACACACCCAAAAGTGGGGTTTGGTAACATAAACTACATAATAAGAAAAGAAAAATAGAACATAGATGGATTGGAAAATTACTTTTCACATTGATATGCGTTGTTCCTGCAATCTCTCCTATTGAATGAAGCAATAAGAAAGAATGAACGCTCGAATTAATATCAAAGGCACCAGAGAACAGTGAACGCCAAACCCAACAACCTCCAAAACACTCTTCCCTATCCTATCAATAGCTGTGAATACAGAGAGAGGACTGAAGCTTCTCCTCTCCTCCTTTATGCACTCGCAAGTAATTAGCTT
Organism: Picea glauca; assembly: GCA_000966675.3. Classification (NCBI taxonomy): domain Eukaryota; kingdom Viridiplantae; phylum Streptophyta; class Pinopsida; order Pinales; family Pinaceae; genus Picea; species Picea glauca. Next base: position 66,683 of record JZKD02S0426546.1, read on the forward strand.
TCAAAACACCGGAGGTTTCATAATCCACACTATTTGCAGTTATATTTATAATGAACAAAAACCATGAAAAAATAATAAAGCAGTGGATGATAAGTAAAGTAAATACATAAAAAATGAAAAATGAAGATATGTGTAGGCTGATGTGTAGCGGAGAAGTGTTGGGATGTGACATTAGAAGACATAAAATCAAAGATCCATGTGAGCCATAGAGATAAATTTATGTTCTGATGCTCTCTTTCTGTAATGGGACACAAAAAATAGGCCATGTAACAAATGGGTTGTTTCCATACTGATATAACAAAGTTTATTTTTGTGTAAAGGGGAACGAGAATGATATATCTACATTTGGATAAATGATTTCCACATGCATTGGGAAGCCCATCGATTGAAAGACGTGGAAAGAAACACAATAAAATTATTTTAGGTCACTTTAATATATGTAAAGAATTGATCATCCTTATATGCTCACTGCAATCAAGTTATATTATTAATAACCTTAATTACACAAATCGTAATAGATAAATAACGTGGTTGAAACATCGACAACTTCAAATGATAAGTCCATTAAGAAAATATTGTCAGAGTGTAGATATAGTTTTAATGGAGACTAGTAATTGAACATGTCCGCCATGTAGATAATTTTTAAAATTTTTTAAATTTGAGTGATTGGGATTATGTGCCTTTTTTATTGGACAAGAGTCAACAAAATATGTGCATGTGCTTTGGGTGTCATCCCTGACGTAGTAAAGAAAATTGGGAATGAAAATGATAAATAGAGTAGTTTAATAATAGCGTGGCATGATGGACAATATAAATTAAGACATTTTATTAGTACATCACAAAACCTCAATACATGTTTTATTTAAGTGGACACACAATGGCCTTTGTAATCCATTGAATGCAATCTGGTGAACAAACTGCAAGTTCCAAGCCATGGTTCTCAACTAAAAATTGATGGGAAAGATCGAATCCCATGTGTAAACCCTGTGACGAGCACTCACTCATCTGCTTGTTTGGAGAGGGAGGCGGGTGGGGTTCTCTCTTTCCACCGAACCTGTACACATGATATGAGAGTAGCAGGGAGTCCTAACAACACCGAAACCAAAGGGCCTTCTCTTAATTAAAAAATCATATTACGTATATAACTATGGATTAGATACCTACATATTACGTATCTAAGACGACTAACGCATGCTTACTTCTAACTAACTTCCATAGAATCAATTCTTTCTGGAATTGACTCGTTGGAACACAGATATGGATGGAAGGTAAGTGTATTGCTTAATCTGCGGGAACAACTAATGCTTCTATGTGGGAGAAATATCTCATACAGCCAGATCCTCTCTATTGGCCTCTTAATCCTGACTCTAATTAGCAGATTGAAGAATATTGGGACCACTAGGTTTTTTTTTCCAGGTATGATTGTAAAAAAAAAGTCAGTAAATTTAACGACTAGTGTTTTATTTGTAAATAAGATTGTAAATATAATATCTTTTGGTAACTCTCAACCACAATAGCAAGGTGGAATGTTTATGTGAGAGATCATGTTCATCATTCTTCATAAGTTATAAATTGAGAGTAATAAAGAATATTACATGGTCATGTGCAGATGGTGGTGGGCATGGTGGGTATGGAATTGCAGGAGCTTGATATATGTCCGACTCACCTTATCCTTTTCATTTAGTATTTGACAACCTTCCTTAACTTTAGTAGTAGAATGCATGTGGTTTCCATTGGCTGGTGTAGCCTCATGGCATTTCTTCAATATTCTCATGAAATCCTCATCGTTCCAATCACACAAAACCCACTTCCATTCCATTCACAACAATTAAAAATATATATATTGCAATACATAAATGTCAGCAACGACTGAATCGATTAAAGGAAATAGAGAGGGAGTACCTTCATAAATATTGCATCTGCAAAAGGTATATGCTCGAACATATTCCCTCCCACGTGCTCCACTCTTGCAATTCAAACGCCCAATACAAACAAGAGCGACTTCAAGTGATCCTCTAAACAGTTAATCCATGCCTATGACATAAGAATTTAATAGGCGGGATATGTAGAGGTTACCTGGTAAAGGAGGGGCACCGACAATTACGTGTGGGAGATCAATATTGATGTTGTAGATGTGAGTGTATTGTTTGACAATCATGGATAAGGCAGTGCCTGTTCCTCCTCCCACGTCCACCAACATATTTATATTCTTGAACGCATCATTGTAAATATCGACAATGGAAGCCATGACTGTGTGAGTGTTAGTGGCCACACCCTTATTAAATATGTGCATCTTTTCCAAGCTGTGCGAAGGATCCTTAGCTCCTTCATTCCTTAAAAAGACGAAGAGAAGCTAGTGTTCTAGGGAATTGTTGCTTTAGAATTGCATTTTCTGACCATGTATGCTTCAGAATGTTAACTCTAAGACCTTCAAAAATCTTTTCCAAGTCTAATAGAACCGTATTTAAAGAGAAGCAATTCATGGATATTTTGTATAAGTGCTAGAACTATATATAAAGAGAAGCAATGCATAGATATTTTGTATAACTGTATGTGTCACAGAGGCAATGCTACATTGTAGAGTTATGGTCCAAAAATGGCATATGCCTATGTTTCTTATGCTTCTCATACATATTTTTTAAAGCATATAGCATAGGCTTGTCATAGCAAAGCATATAATTCTTTCGGGATAGAGTATAAATCTTCACTTGCCCAAGAGAGCAATTTAATGTGTTGAACTCTATTATATATTCAAACCACATATTGTTTAAAGCATATAGCATAATAGTTATGAACATATGATTTTCCATTTCACTTTGATTGCATGTAATAAATTTATTTGCCTGAAATGGATTGAAGTGAAAAGTAAAGGGAAATGCAGTACTGGCGATTAAATGTAGATTCCTTGTAATATATATATTAAATAATATTCCTGCCATTTTATATTGGAGTCAGAGAGGGATATACTTGTTTATTAGTGTTTTTTTCTGGGGTTTATAATTGCATCGAAGTCTTTGAAACCAAGCATTTCGAATCTTCAACCCCCATGATTCCTTCTTGCAATCTGTTGGTTATTATTATGAGTTAAATATCCAAAACAATAAACAAATTGTGTTCAAATGACTTCCTCATGTGCCTTATGTAATTGAGATCGTCTCAATGCAAGATTGCCCAACTTATTTGTTAGACACATTGGCACACACCCAAAAGTGGGGTTTGGTAGCATGAACTACATAATAAGAAAAGAAAAATAGAACATAGATGGGTTTGAAAAGTTACTTTTCACGTTGATATGCGTTGTTCCTGCAATTTGTTCTGTTGAATGAAGCAAGAAGCAAGAATGAATGCTCGAATTAATATCAAAGGTACCAGAGAATAGTGAACACCAAACCCAACAACCTCCAAAACACTCTTCCCTATCTTATCAATAGTTGCGAATGCAGAGAGAGGACTAAAGCTTCTCTTCTCCTCCTTTATGCACTTGCAAGTAATTAGCTTTCAAAACCCCGGAGGTTTCATAATCCACACTATTTGCACTCATATTTATAGATGAACAAAAACCATGAAAAAATAATAAAGCAGTGGATGATAGGTAAAGTAAATACGTAAAAACATAAAGATGAAGATATGTCCAGGCTGACGTGTAGCGGAGAAGTGTTGGGATGTGACATTAGAAGACATAGAAGAAAAGATCCACGTGAGACATAGAGCAAAATTTATGTTTTGATGCTCTCTTTCTATAATGGGACACAGAAAATAGCCCATGTAACCAATGGGTTGTTTCCATACTGATATAGCAACGTTCATTTTTGTGTAACGGGGAATGAGAATGATATATCTACATTTGGATAAATGATTTCCACATGCATTGGGAAGCCCATCGAGTGAAAGATGTGGAAAGAAACATGGTAAAATTATTTTAGGTCACTTTATTATATGTAAAGAATTGATCATCCTAATATGCTCGCCGCAGTTAAGTCATTATTATTAATTACTTTAATTACACAAATCATAATAGATAAATAGCGTGGTTGAAACATCGATGACTTCAAATGATAAGTCCATTAAGAAAATATCGTGAGAGTGTAGATATAGTTTTAATGGAGACTAGTAATTGAACATGTCTGACATGTAGATAAGTTTTTAAACTTTTTAAATTTGAGTGATTAGGATTATGTGCCTTTGTGATTGGACAAGGGTCAACAAAATATGTGTATGTGCTTTGGGTGTCATCCATGATGTAGTAAAGAAAATTGGGAATGCAAATGATAAATAGAGCAGTTTAATAATAGCGTGGCATGATGGACAATAGAAATCAAGACGTGTTCTTTGTACATCACAAAACCTCAACACATGTTTTATTTAAGTGGACACATGACAACCTTTGTAATCCATTGAATGCAATCTGGTGAACAAATTGCAAGTTCCAAGCCAGGGTTCTCAACTAAACTTTGATGGGTGAGATCGAATCCCATGTGTAAACCCTGTGACGAGTGCTCACTTGTCTTCTTGCTGGGAGAGGGAGGCAAGTGGGGTTCTCTCTTTCCACCGAACCTGTATGTGTGATATGAGAGTAGCAGGACGTCCTAACAGCACCAAAACCGAAGGGCTTGCCCTTCACTAGAACATCATATTACGTATATAACTATGTATTAGATACCTACATATTACATATCTAAGATGACTAACGTAGGCTTACTTATGACTAACTTCCATAGAATCAAGTCTTTTTGGCATTGACTCGTTGGAACATAGATATGGATGGAAGGTAAGTGTACTGCTTAATCTATGGGCACAACTAATTCTTCTAGGTGGGAGAAATCTCTGATACAGTCAGATCCTCTCTATTGGCTTCTTAATCCTGACTCTAATTAGCAGATTGAAGAATATTGGGACTGCTATGTTTTTTTTTCCAGGTATGATTGTAAGAAAAAAGACTGTAAATTTAACGACTAGTGTTTTATTTGTAAATAATACTGTAAATTTAATATCTTTTGGTAACTCTCAACCACAATAGCGGGTGGAAAGTTTATGTGAGAGATAATGTTCATCATTCTTCATAAGTTATAAATTGAGAGTAATAAAGAATATGACATGGTCATGTGCAAATGGTGGTGGGCATGGTGGATATGGCATTGCAGGAGCTTGATGTACGTCCGAATCACCTTGTCCTTTTCATTTAGTATTTGACAACCTTCCTTAACTTTAGCAGTAGAATGCATCTAGTTTCCATTGGCTGGTGTAGCCTCATGGCATTTATTCAATATTCTCATGCAATCCTCATCGTTCCAATCACGCAAAACCCACTGCCATTCCATTCACGCAAAACGTCAGCAACAACTGAATCGATTAAAGGAAACATAGAGGGAGTACCTTCATAAAGATTGCATTTGTTGGAGGTATATGCTCGAACATATTCCCTCCCACGTGCTCCACTCCTACAATTCAAATGCCCAATACTAACAAGACCGACTTCGAGTGATCCTCTAAACGGTTAATCCATGCCTATGACACAAGAATTTAATAGGCGAGATATGTAGAGGTTACTTGGTAAAGGAGGGGCACCGACAATTATGTGTGGGAAATCAATATTGATGTTGCAGATGGGAGGGTGTTGTTTGACAATCATGAATAAGGCAGTGCCTGTTCCTCCTCCCACGTCCACCAACATATTTATATTCTTGAACGCATCATTGTAAATCTCGACAACTGAAGCCATGACTGTGCGAGTGTCAGTGGCCATACCCTTATTAAACATGCACATCTTTTCCAAGCTGTGCGAAGGATCCTTAGCTCCTTCATTCCTTAAAAATCCGAAGAGAAGCTATTGTTCCCGAGAATTGTTGCTTTAGAATTTCATTTTCTGACCATGGATGCTTCAGAATTCTAACTCTGAGACCTTCAAAAATCCCTACCAAGTCTAATAGAACTGTATTTAAAGAGAAGAAATCCATGGATATTTTGTACAAGTGCTAGAAGCGTATATAAAGAGAAGCAATGCATGGATATTTTGTATCATTGCACGCGTCACAGAGGCAATGCTACATTGTACAGTTCTGGTCCATAAATGACATATGCCTATGTTTCTTATGCTTCTCATACATATTGTTTAAAGCATATAGCATAGGCTTGTCATCGCAAAGCATATAATTCTTTTGGGATAGAGTATAAGTCTTCACTTGCCTAGGAGAGAAATTTAATGTGTTGCACTCTATTATATAGTCAAACCACATATTGTTTAAAGCATATAGCATAATAGTTATGAACATATGATTTTACATTTCACTTTGAATCCATGTAATAAATTTATTTTCTTGAAATGGATTGAAGTGAAGCGTAAAGGGAAATGCAATATTGGTGATTAAATGTAGATTCCTTGTAATATATATTTCAAATAATATTTATGCCTTTTTATATTGGAGTCAGAGAGGGATATACTTGTTTATTAGTTTTTTTTCCAGGGGTTTATAATTGCATCGAAGTCTTTGAAACCAAGCATTTCGAATCTTCAACCCCCCTAATTCCTTCTTGCAATCCGTTGGTTATTATTATGAGTTACATATCCAAAACAATAAACAAATTGTGTCCAGATGACTTCCTCATGCGCCTTATGTAATTGAGATCATCTCATTGCAAGATTTCCCAACTTATTTGTTAGATACATTGGCACACACCCAAAAGAGGGGTTTGGTGGCATGAACTACATATAGTATAAGTCAACAGTTGTGAATGCAGAGAGAGGATTGAAGCTTCTCCTCTCCTCCTTTATGCACTCGCAAGTAATTAGCTTTCAAAACACTGGAGGTTTCATAATCCAAACTATCTGCACTCATATTTATAGATGAACAAAAACCATGAAAAAATAATAAAGCAATGGATGATAAGTAAGTAAATACATGAACAAATCAAAACAAAGATATGTGCAGGCTGGCGTGTAGTGGAGAAGTGTTTGGATGTGACATTAGAAGTCATAGAAGCAAAGATCCACGTGAGCCATAGAGCGAAATTTCTGTTTTGATGCTCTCTTTCTATAATGGGACATGTAAAATAGCCCATGTAACAAATGGGTTGTTTCCATACTGATATAACAAAGTTCATTTTTGTGTAACAGGGAACGAGAATGATATATCTACGTTTGGATAAATGATTTCGACACACATTGGGAATCTCGTCGAGTGAGAAAGGTGTGGAAAGAAACACCGTAAAATTATTTTAGGTCACTTTATTATATGTAAAGAATTGATCATCCTAATATCATCGCTCTAGTCAAGTCATTATTATTAATAACTTTAATTACACAAATCCTAATAGATAAATATTGTGGCTGAAATGTCGACAACTTCAAATGATAAGTCCATTAAGAAAATATTGTGAGAGTGTAGATATAGTTTTAATGGAGACTAGTAATTGAACATGTCTGCCATGTAGATAATTTTTTAATTTTTTTAAATTTAAGTGATTGGGATTATGTGCCTTTGTGATTGGACAAGGGTCAACAAAATACGTGCATGTGCTTTGGGTGTCATCCCTAACATAGTAAAGAAAATTGGGAATGCAAATGATAAATAGAGAAGTTTAATAATAGTGTGGCATGATGGACAATAGAAATCAAGACGTGTTCTTTGTACATCACAAAACCTCAACACATGTTCTATTAAGTGGACACATGAAAACCTTTATAATCCATTGAATGCAATCTGGTGAACAAACTGCAAGTTCCAAGCCACAGTTCTCAACTAAACTTTGATGGGCGAGATCGAATCCCATGTGTAAACCCTGTGACGAGCACTCACTCGTCTGCTTGCTGGGAGAGGGAGGCAGGTGGGGTTCTCTCTTTCCACCAAACCTGCACGAGTGATATGAGAGTAGCGGGGCATCTTAACAACACCAAAACCGAAGGGCCTTCCCTTCATTAAAACATCATATTACGTATATAACTATGGATTAGATACCTACATATTACGTATCTAAGACGACTAACACAGGCTTACTTCTGACTAAATTCAATAGAATCAATTCTTTCTGGCATTGACTCGCTGGAACACAGCTATGGATGGAAGGTAAGTGTACTTCTTAATCTTCGGGAACAACTAATGCTTCTAGGTGGGAGAAATCTCTCATACAGCCAGATCCTCTCTACTGGCCACTTAATCGTGACTCTAATTAGCAGATTGAAGAATATTGGGACCACTAGGTTTTTTTTTCCAGGTATGATTGTAAAAACAAAGACTGTAAATTTAAAGACTAGTGTTTTATTTGTAAATAATATTGTAAATTTAATATCTTTTGATAACTCTCAACCACAATAGCAGGGTGGAATGTTTATGTGAGAGATCATATTCATCATACTTCATAAGTTATAAATTGAGAGTAATAAAGAATATTACATGGTCATGTGCACATGGTGTGGGCATGGTGGGTATGGCATTGCAGGAGCTTGATGTACGTCTGACTCACCTTCTCCTAAATTTAGCAGTAGAATGCATGTGGTTTCCATTGTTTGGTGTAGCCTCATGGCATTTCTTCAATATTCTCACTCAATCCTCATCATTCCAATCATGCAAAACCCACTGCCATTCTATTCACAACAATTAAAAATATATATATTACAATACATAAACGTCAGCAACAACTAAATCGATTAAAGGAAACAAAGAGGGAGTACCTTTACAAAGATTGCATCCACAGGAGGTATATGCTCGAACATATTCCCTCCCACGTGCTCCACTCTTGCAATTCAAGTGCCCAATACTAACAAGACCGACTTTGAGTAATCCTCTAAATGGTTAATCCATGCCTATGACACAAGAATTTAACAGACGGGATATGTAGAGGTTACCTGGTAAAGGAGGGGCACCAACAATTACATGTGGGAGATCAATATTGATGTTGCAATGCGAGGGTATTGTTTGACAATAATGGATAAGGCAACGCCTGTTCCTCCTCCCACGTCCACCAATGTATTTATATTCTTGAACACATCATTGTAAATCTCGACAAGGGAAGCCATGACTGCGCGAGTGTTAGTGGCCATACCCTTATTAAACATGCATATCTTTTTCAAGATGTGTGAAGGATCCTTAGCTCCTTCATTCCTTAAAAAGTCGAAGAGAAGCTAGTGTTCCTGGGAATTGTTGCCTTAGAATTTTATTTTCTGACCATGGATGCTTCAGAATTCTGACTCTGAGACCTTCAAAAATCCCTGCCAAGTCTAATAGAACCGTATTTAAAGAGAAGCAATCCATGGATATTTTGTATAAGTTCTAGAACTGTATATAAAGAGAATAAATGCATGGATATTTTGTATAATTGCACACGTCACAGAGGAAATGCTACATTGTAGAGTCCTGGTCCATAAATGGCATATGCCTATGTTTATTATGCTTCTCATACATATTGTTTAAAGTATATAGCATAGGCTTGTCATAGCAAAGCATATAATTCTTTTGGGATAGAGTATAAGTCTTGACCTTCCTAAGTGAACAGTTTAATGTGTTGCACTCTATTATATAGTCAAACCACATATTGTTTAAAGCATATAGCATATAATAGTTATGAACATATGATTTTACATTTCACTTTGAATGCATGTAATAAATTTATTTTCCTGAAATGGATTGAAGTGAAGCGTAAAGGGAAATGCAATATTGGCGATTAAATGTAGATTCTTTGTAATATATATTTCAAATAATATTCCTGCCATTTTATATTGGAGTCAGAGAGGGATATACTGTTGGTTGTGGAGCCTGATTATCTTCTTGATTCAAAGGTCCTTGCTTTCAGTCGTGTTTATACCCCATGAAGTATTTACACCCCATAAGTATGTACACTCTTCCACGTGGGGGAGTGCAGAGGGGGGTACCCCCTCTGTGGGGCCCAGGGGGGCTATCCCCCTGGCTGGGGGGTCTGGGGGAAAGCGGGGGTTCGAGGGCGAAGCCCCCGAAGAAAAAATTGCCTTGTAAAAGAATATTGTAATTTCATTGTAAATCTGGACCGTTCATTATAAGGTCGCAGATCTAACGATAGAGATTATGTTAGGGTTT
>JZKD02S0426546.1:86321-98954 GCA_000966675.3 Picea glauca
CTCATCAACACTCCCAGTACTATTAACAGTAACTGGTTTCTTAGAGCCAACATCTGATGTTGTTGGGGTCTTGGTCCTTTTCGGGCTCTTCTTCTTCTGATCAACCTGGCTACTTGCTTTAGAGCTTTCACTAGGTGAAGAAGGAGAAATGGAAGAGACTTAATGGGTGAAGAAGGTGAAAATTCGACATGAGGTTGATGTGTGGGTGGTGTACCGACATCTAAAGTATTAGGTGCAACTGGAACATTGGGAGGATTCAGGATCACCGGAGTGGGGAACAACCAAACTGGTAATCCAATAGTGAGTCCTGGAAGACTCAATGTGGCAAAATATGGAGGACCAAAGTTTCCAAATGAAGGAAAGGTATAAGGTTCCCCAGAAGAAGGGGTTCCTCCATTGGTACTCCCAGGATTTGATGCCATTAATACTGACTCGACCTAAGGTCCACTAAGTAAAACAAACAACACACGCTAAGAATCTAAGAAACAAACAATCAAACAAACCTTCCTATGATGAAACCACTAGTTGGTGATGAAATCCAACGTCGCGAGATCAAAATAGTAATGGGCGGGGATAGAGCGGGTGGATCAGTTACTTTGGTGACCTACTTAACGGACTTACGCCTTGGTGCAAGATTCCATGCAGTGATTGTGGATTTACCCTCCAAGGAGCCTGAGTGAGTTTGACCAACGTCTGTTCCAGGTACAGTGAGACTTCCCTTCACCGTCGCCTTGTGTGAGGCCCTAAATATTGTGGCTACTAAGGTCACCAACTCGCAGCCAGCCCCTGGGCGGGTACATTCGACAGTCCGATATGAACGTACGGGCAGGGTATTGAGCCTGAAATCAACTAAAAGGCTTCCACACAGTAATTATGGATTTACCTTTAAGCGATCCCCATAATACAATCTGACCACTACAATCAGTCAAACCACAGAGAGATAATCTTCGTAGCTCTCCTGAATGCGACCTCGTGCGTAACCCCTGTGTGAGAGGGGGATCTCAGGCAGACTATTATGACAATTGGATTTAACTCTCCCTACCACAAGATACTAAGTTTGTTTGATAGCTTTGGAAAGTTATTATTTCAACTTATTCCAAGGCCCTACACCTTAAACTAATGTAGGTTTGCTAACAAAGATGTAAAAAGTCTGATAAATTTTAGTTAAGAATTGATTTTAATGGTTGTTGTTTATTCAGAGGGTGTACGAAAGTGAAACTGATGGAATGATGACTCAATTCCCAAAAATATGCATTAAATAAGATAAGCAATCATTTCTTTTTAATGAATACCTATTTAAGGGAAAGAGGAAGAGTCGTTTTCACTATCAAACACTTGACAAGGAATGCCCTCAATTAGTTTTGTTCTCAATCAAATCCAATATGATGCTACAACATTTCAGAAATGAAAACTAATCATTAAAATGTACTTTTGTCATTTGTATGCGAATGATAATCAATTCAATGCAAAATTTCTCTTGCCAACTACCCTTTCAGATCAAGGAGATTCAGACAAGAATATGCAAATTTCGTACAAACAACACACCTTTTTTTTTGCGATCAAACAAGAGAAAGAAAATAAAAAAAGAAAAAGGAAGGAGAAAGAAATGGACAAGGTGACCTCAAAAAAACAAATGAGAAGAGTTACAGACTTCTAAAGTCCTTCACTAGAGTTCCCGCTCAGTCGGATAGGAGAGAAGAAAGCAGGGGATCGATTTCAAGTTCTTAACAACAAAAACTCAAAAATAATGAAGAAGGGAATAAAAAATGAACAACAAAGTGTTTACTTCTCAAGATGAAGGATGTCAAAGGTCAAAGGAAGAATTATTGAATCACAAAACAACTAAACAAGTCAAAAACAGGGTTTTTAACCACAAAAATGCAATTTTTTGAAGGGATTTTGTGAAAACAGGGGCTGACGCTCTGGTGTAAGGGACACCAGGGCATTATAAATCTTTTTCCAACACTCTAAGGGAGCTTTGGTGCCTTTCTAACAAGGCAGAGGAGTGCTGGTGCCCAAAAACTCACAAAAAATGTTCAAAAAACCCAAAATTCAGTCAAATTTTGACAATCAGGCTGAGTGTGATGGAATGAAGAGTCAATCAGCAAATGCAATCAGATATAAAGGGGTGAACAAGTCCTAAGAAAATAAAAGGTAAGACAAGGTCTATGAGGAAAAACAAAACCAAAATTTTTGATTTCTCCCCAGTGGAGTCGCCAGTTTCTGTTGTAGGAAAATCTCCCTGCGAACAGGTAGATTGCCTCAAAGAGCTAGACCCTAACTCTAAGACAAAAAGTGCTTAACATGGACACTGAATTCCTTTCAAATCTAAACAAACTAATACATGAGAAGGAAGGATAATAGAGGTACCTTTTTATCGACGTTTGTCCTTGCACGCTCCGAGTTGAGCTCCAATCTTTCGCTCATCGCTGAGTCTTGTAGACAAACAAAGTACGACCACTTCCTACTCTATTGATATTAGCTTGAAAATATATCTATCTATCAACGATAACTTCATGTAAGATCAGACACAAACTAGAAAGAAACAGGCCAAGTGTGTCATATTAATTAGAATAATGACATCAGTACTTACAATCATAGATGTGAATGCGACAGCTTCGTCAAGTCCCCTTCGTCTAACCCTTGCTTGAAAGATCCATGAACCGGATGGTAGTAGCTTCACTGATCACTCTCCTTTAGCTAACTGTGTGTTTCCTATGAGATCATAGGTTTCATGCTAGCAATTCTTCCCTCTTTTCACCATTATAGAGCCTGCTTATATAGGTTAAGAGAAGCTTAACTTCTTGAGTTATCTTTAGAACAAGTTGAGGAACCCCCTCCTTGGATTAGGGATCTCCTGATGGAACCAAGAATTTGAATGCAACTGCCTTCTAAACTTGAAAGATCCTCCCCTTATTCTCCTCAACGGGCCAACTACTGCCTCAGATTAGACAGCGCTCCCTCAAAAGCGACATCAGGGTGCTATAGCTCTCCCTAGGAAGCTTGAGGGGGGCGCCAGCGCTCCAAGGATGGATAAATCTCCTTCAGAGGGGAAGATAAGCGTTATAACGCTCCCTGAGACCTTGTAGGGGAGCGCCAGCGCTCCTAAGGCTGATGTAAGGGAGCGCTCACCTTCAAAACCTTTGTTTAGGAGCTCCTTTCAGGTGATAAGAGTTCTTTGAATTCAGTTAATCATTCTCCTTCCTCCAAATCAAGTGTCTGAGTTATTATAGATGTCTCTTTCATGTCGTCATCATGGAAGTATGCTTCATTTGATGTTTGTGACACTTGTGAATGACATGCGACACTTGCGACAGTTGAGAGGATCATGCGACACTTACGACACTTATCAAAGTGAGCAATATTGAGGTGTAATAGCTATATGCTTTAAACAATATGTGGTTTGACTATATAATAGAGTGCAACACATTAAATTGTTCTCTTAGGCAGGTCAAGACTTATACTCTATCCCGAAATAATTATATGCTTTTCTATGACAAGCCTATGCTATATGCTTTAAACAATATGTATGAGAAGCATAAGAAACATAGGCATATGCCATTTATGGACCAGAACTCTACAATGTAGCATTGCCTCTGTGACGCGTGAAATGATACAAAATATCCATGCATTGATTCTCTTTATATACGGTTCTAGCTTATACAAAATAGCCATGTATTGCTTCTCTTTAAATACGATTCTATTAGACTTGGCAACGATTTTTGAAGGTATCAAATTCAGAATCATGAAGCATCCATGGTCAGAAAATGAAATTCTAAAGCAACAATTCCCGGGAACACCAACTTCTCTTCGGCTTTTTAAGGAATGAAGGAGCTAAGGATCCTTCACACATCTTGGAAAAGATGTGCATGTTTAATAAGGGTATGTCCACTAACACTCGCACAATCATGGCTTCCATTATCGAGATTTACAATGATGCGTTCAAGAATATAAATACGTTGGTGGACATGGGAGGAGGAACAGGCGCTGCCTTATCCATGATTGTCAAACAATACCCTCGCATTGCAACATCAATATTAATCTCCCACACGTAATTTTCGGTGCCCCTCCTTTACCAGGTAACCTCTACATATCCTGCCTATTAAACTCTTGTTTCATAGGCATGGATTAACCATTTAGAGGATCACTTGAAGTCGGTCTTGTTAGTATTGGGCGTTTGAATTGCAGGAGTGGAGCACGTGGGAGGGAATATGTTCGAGCATATACCTCCAACGGATGAAATATTTATGAAGGTACTCCCTCTCTGTTTCCTTTAATTGATTCAGCTGCTGCTAACATTTATGTATTGTAATATATATATTTTTAATTGTTGTGAATAGAATGTCAGTGGGTTTTGCATGATTGGAATGATGAGGATTGCGTGAGAATATTGAAGAAATGTCATGAGGCTACACCAACCAATGGAAACCACATGCATTATACTGCTAAATTTAAGGAAGGTTGTCAAATACTAAATGAAAAGGAGAAGGTGAGTCAGACGTACATCAAGCTCCTGCAATGCCATACCCACCATGCCCACCACCATGTGCACATGACCATGTAATATTATTTATTACTCTCAATTTATAACTTATGAAGAATGATGAACATGATCTCTCACATAAACGTTCCACCTTGTTATTGTGGTTGAGAGTTACCAAAAGATATTAAATTTACAATCTTATTTACAAATAAAACACTAGTTGTTAAATTTACAGTCTTTTTTCTTATAATCATATCTGGAAAAAAAAACCTAGAGGACCCAATATTCTTCAATCTGCTAATTATATTCAGGATTAAGAGGCCAATAGAGAGGATCTGGCTATATGAGAGATTTCGCCCACCTAGAAGCATTAGTTGTTCCCGTAGCTTAATTAGTACACTTACCTTCCATCCATATCTGTGTTCCAGCGAGTCAATGCCAGAAAGACTTGATTCTATGGAAGTTAGTTAGAAGTAAGCCTGCATTAGTCATCTTAGATACATAATATGTAGGTATATAATCCATAGTTATATACGTAATATGATGTTTTAATGAAGGGAAGGCCCTTTGGTTTCGGTGTTGTTGGGACGCCCCGCTACTCTCATATGACTTGTAGAGGTTTGGTGGAAAGCGAGAACCCCATCCGCCTCCCTCTCCCAGCAAGCAGACGAGTGAGTTCTCATCACAGGGTTTACACATGGGATTCAATCTCACCCATCAAAGTTTAGTTGAGAACTGTGGCTTGGAACTTGCAGTTTTTTCACCAGATTGCATTCAATGGATTACAAAGGCCACCATGTGTCCACTTAAATAAAACATGTGTTGAGGTTTTGTGATGTACAAAGAACACGTCTTGATTTCTGTTGTCCATCGTGCCATGCTATTATTAAACTGCTCTATTTATCATTTGCATTCTCAATTTTCTTTACTACGTCAAGGATGACAACCAAAGCACATGCATGTATTTTGTTGACCATTGTCCAATCACAAAGGTACATAATACCAATCACTTAAATTTTAAAAATTTTAAAAATTATCTACATGGTGGACATGCTCAATTACTAGTCTCCATTAAAACTATATCTACACTCTCACAATATTTTCTTAATGGAATTATCATTTGAAGTCGTTGACATTTCAGCCACACGATTTATCTATTACGATTTATGTAATTAAATTTATTAATAATAATGACTTGACTGGAGCGATGATATTAGGATGATCAATTCTTTACATATAATAAAGTGACCTAAAATAATTTTACGGTGTTTCTTTCCATGCCTTTCTTACTCGACGAGATTCCCAATGTGTGTCGAAATCATTTATCCAAACGTAGATATATCATTCTCGTTCTCTGTTAGACAAAAATCAACTTTGTTATATCAGTATGGAAACAACTCATTAGTTACATGGCCTATTTTACGTGTCCCATTACAGAAAGAGAGCATCAAAACATAAATTTTGCTCTATGGCTCATGTGGATCTTTGCTTCTATGCCTTCTAATGTCACATCCAAACACTTCTCCGCTACACATCAGCGTGGACATATCTTTGTTTTGATTTTTTCATGTATTTACTTTACTTATCATCCAGTGCTTTATTATTTTTTCATGGTTTTTGTTCATCTATAAATATGAGTGCAGATAGTTTGGATTATGAAACCTCTAGTGTTTTGAAAGCTAATTACTTGCGAGTGCATAAAGGAGGAGAGGAGAAGCTTCAATCCTCTCTCTGCATTCGCAACTGTTGATAGGATAAGGAAGAGTGTTTTGGAGGTTGTTGGGTTTGGCGTTCATTGTTCTATGGTGCCTTTGATATTAATTCGAGCGTTCATTCTTGATTCTTGCTTCAGTCAATAGGACGGATTGCAGGAACAATGCAAATCGACATGAAAATTAATTTTCCAAACCCATATATGTTCTATTTTTCTTTTCTTATTGTGTAGCTCATGTTGCCAAACCCCACTTTTGGGTGTGTGCCAACGTATCTCACAAATAAGTTGGGAAATCTTGCAATGAGATGATCTCAATTACATAAGGTGCATGAGGAAGTCATCTGAACAAAATCTGTTTATTGTTGCGGATATGTAACTCATAATAATAACCAACGGATTGCAAGAAGGAATCAGAGGAGTTGAAGATTTGAAATGCTCGGTTTCAAAGACTTCGATGCAATTATAAACGCCTGAAAAAAACACTTATAAACAAGTATATCCCTCTTCGACTCGAATCTAAAATGGCAAGAATGTTATTTCAAATATATATTACAAGGAATCTACATTTAATCGCCAGTATTGCATTTCCCTTTACGATTCAGTTCAATCCATTTTGGGAAAATAAATTTATTACATGCATTCAAAGTGAAATGTAAAATCATATGTTCATAACTATTATGCTATATGCTTTAAACAATATGTGGCTTGACTATATAATAGAGTGCAACACATTAAACTTCTCTCTTAGGCAGGTGAAGACATATACTCTATCCCAGAAGAATTATATGCTTTGTTATGACAAGCCTATGCTATATGCTTTAAACAATATGTATGAGAAGCATAAGCGACAGAGACATATGCCATTTATGGACCAAAACTCTACAATGTAGCATTGTCTCTGTGACGTGTGCACTTATACAAAATATCCATGGATCGCTTCTCTTTATATACGGTTCTAGCACTTATACAAAATATCCATGGATTGCTTCTCTTTATATACGGTTCTAGCACTTATACAATATATCCATGGATTTCTTCTCTTTATATATGGTTCTAGAACTTATACAAAATATCCATGGAATGCTTTTCTTTATATACGTTTCTAGCACTTATACAAAATGTTGATGGATTGCTTCTCTTTATATACAATGTTATTAGACTTGGCAGGGACTTGTTGCTTTGCAACTTCCCTTGTTAAAATTTTGTTCCACCTTATTAAAATTTTAATGAATATTATTAATTCAATTAAGGTGTGGTTCATATGAGTCTGTCGTATGTTACTTTTCCATCTACCATTTGATTAAACCAAGGTTCAATTATCTACCATTTGATTAAAACAAGGTCGAAGTAATTTTTATTATTTTCTTTTCATTTTAAGTAAACTTTTCTTACTAATTTAGCTCTATTTTCATTATGATTGTATATTGTTTTAAAGTTTTGTTGATTTATCCATGTTTAAGACATCAATATCCACACTTGTTTAAGACATCAATATCCACACTTGAGACATTGATATATCAATCTTTTATCATCATTTTTATCATATACTTATCAAAATTTAGAACCTAAATTATATGCACATATAACTTGTGTGGGGTTTACTGGTCAAGTAGATATCCAAAAACAATATTTTTCTTTAGATGAAAAACATAATTACAGATTATGAAATAGCTAAGAAGAAAATATTTAAAACTAATATATAATGAATATGTAAAAATGATATATAATACTTAAGTTAAAAGATAAAAAGGAAAATATAAAAAACATGTATTTAAGATACCTTGGTAGTTTACCTAACCTTGTAATCGTAAACATAACCTAAACTAACCTACCTAACATATAAAGGTTGTTGAACTAACCTAAGCCAACCCACCCAAATAAGTCACTCATTTATAATGAAACTAACCTTCTCACAACTAACTAACCTTCTCACAATGTTCACATGAATTTTGAACATCATGATTTGTTGTTTTGCTCATTTAAGGGGCATTAGGGTTTGAAGAGTATGAGGATTTTGTTTAATTTTCATTCAAATAATATTAGGGCTATTTGTTAGTTTGTTCCATTCAATTTCCTCTTTTTCTTGTGGATCTGGTTGGTTTGTTCTCTGTCATTATGACTATGATGATGCACAATACACTTAACGAGGATCAAATGCAATGCATTTGACCATATTTGCAAGCATTTGTTAATCGATCATTATCTAAAAATATGTCAATATGCCAATCACTTATGAACGAATTTTTGCTAGATTAAGTTATGCAAAAGGACCAACTTTTTATCTTTATTTCAATTCATCCTAATGCCTCACCATCGTCATTTACCATAATCAATGAAAATATTAAAATAATTGTATACATACTTTTAAATTTTAAAAGCAAAAATACATTATTTATTGATAGATTTTTCAAATAAACCAACAAATTCTTACTTACCTTTTTGACACCTATTTTTCAAACAACCACGGGGAGAAAATTAACAAGGTAAAAAAAATCTTCCTTTCAACTTAATTATTCAACCCAAAGAAATTGCTTCGTTGAATACAACTCAATCGTCACGTTCATCACATTGCATTAGAGAGGGCTAAGTCACACATATCGAATACAATGGAACTTAGTGTCAAATTAATAAATATTAAAAACTAGAGAAATGTTAGTATACTTGCCATATCAAGAAATTTGTAAATTAAATATAAATAGACGTGGGATGAGGAAACACGTTAAGGATAAGATGGGGCAGGTTTCTATGAACCCCTCGAGGCTCCGGCCTTTACCAAAACCCAGGCAAATGGGGAAGTACCTCCCTATCTTAGTTGTCTTGGATCTTAATTGATTTAAAATATATACAGATATATATTTCTCAAGAAAAATTCTATGGGATTATTTCCTTTTCTCTAGAATATTAAGATGGAGAGCATTTCAAACACCAACTACAATAGTTGTTGATATCTTTGATCGAGGAGGATTGGAAAGAATGGGGAACAGGTTCAGCATTGTTTATTTCTATAACACTAATACTCCCTCAACATAGGCCAATGGGAACTTGTGCAAGATGACGCCATCATCACTGTGTATTTCGTCAACAACCAAGAGTAGTTTTACAACATGGTGTGGAATCATCTGAGAAGAGAATTCATTGGATTTAGGAGCCTCCTTCAACTTCATACAAGTGCAAATTTGGTCAAGTGTTGGGAATTTTGAGTCCAAGCACATTATCGCATATATGTTCATTGGAGAAAAAAAAAAAACATTTTGCTCAATACTTGTTTGGATAATTTCAGTGTGACTTTTTTTTCCTGTGAAATGAAACCTAAATATCCATAAACTATAAAATGCAATAGCTGAAGAAAAATTGAAGTATTTCCTATCAAAATACTAAAATTTTCATAATAAATGAAATGCAAAGAATAATACTTATAATTTGTCCAAACAATGTAATTTTTAGTGGCCTGTCCTGAACTCCCAAAGAAGGTCTACTATAGTAACTTAGTTGTGATCTACATCAGTGGTGATCAAAAACATCCTTATGAGATGGTTGGAAAATGAAAAAGAGGCAACTTTAAGTGATGTTATATAAGCGTGAAGGATTTTGGTGGCCTTCCATGCCCACTGTAGGAGAGACTAGTTCCATTTGGATTTGAGGGCTTCTCAAATTATGTGTGTTGTGAATAACTTTGTGCCTTGTAAGGCTTTTCCAATATCCAAAATTAGGTTGTTTTGGTTGATCTCATAGCATTCAC
Source organism: Picea glauca (assembly GCA_000966675.3). Classification (NCBI taxonomy): domain Eukaryota; kingdom Viridiplantae; phylum Streptophyta; class Pinopsida; order Pinales; family Pinaceae; genus Picea; species Picea glauca. The sequence goes on from JZKD02S0426546.1 coordinate 96,258, forward strand.
ACCTGACTCAAGCTATTTTTTTATCATATTTAATAATTAATTAAAAATCAGTTAATTTTAGTTCTTATTTTTCACAGAAAACTTGTAAATAGAAATTTAATTCACAGTTACATTAGTAATTTGAAATTTTAACAGGTTAAAACAAATTTAGATCAATAAAATAAATCATTTTTAAATATGAATGATAACCAAGACAGGGAATATTATATTAAAAGTAGCCATACGTGATTATAAAAAATACAAAGATATATGATATGTTGTTACATACAAAAATTGCAACTTTAAGCTATTATATATATGAAAGTTTGCATATTTTTACTGTTACTATAGAACTGCTATAAGTGTAGGTATATTGTTTATAAAAAGTGCCCAAACTATATACGATTTTGGCAAACATAAAAAACTAAGAAAGGACATGTTAATTGTCTACTTCCTACTAGTAAAATGGTTGATCCACTTCCACTGCTGCCTTGGATTGATGATCCGTCTCCTCTTTAGACCCCCCTTAAATTGGTGGAGACACACTAGTTTGAAGCTTCTGATTGTGGTTCCTTATATAGATTCAAGATAGATTCTTCAATATACAACACTCTACCTTGAGCTCCATTTTTGCTCCATTTTTTTCTACTTTTGCTCACCTAGGATAATCATAAAGTTTGCATTATGTGCTTGCCATTATTTCTCATTGTCATGAATAATGACATAAAATAACCTGAGGTCTATGCCATTACTCTATATGGTTTCCTCATGCCTTCTTAAAATCCTATAGATTTCAAAGAGGTCTCTAGGGCCCATGAAAATCAGAAACATAAACGACGGAGTTAGGCCTAGATAAATTTCACCCAAGCTAGATAGAACTAGAGTGACAAAGTATGGTTAGAATAAAATGCAAACCGATTCCTAAAGAAAAAACACATGAATGTCTAGAAGATAGTATCCAAAACTACAAAGTGGGTCGCATTCAAGGATGGAAATTTTAAACATGGACTAGAACCAGAAGCACATAATTAAGACCCAGAAAGGTCTAAGAGAAGCTCTATGTAGACAACCACATAGAAGCCTAAACCTGAATCATGTAGCGCTATCATACCTAGGGAAAATACCACAAATGAATAGGGTATGGGGGTTGGTAATTTTTTTCCCAAGCTCTATCCTGCTGGAAAACATGTTAAACTAGAAACCTAGGTGCTTAGACCAAATGCAAACATACAAACCACAAAGTGTCCTAGAAAATACCTCTCGCTTGCTAGACCATGAAAATGACATCCAGAGAAACAATATCCTTACCTATTCCAAGTGCACTTCACAAACCTGACAAGACATGTAACTAGAGAAATACCGAAAAGTAATCCCAATCCCCTTCGAAATGGATAGCCCCAAAAGTTGGCACCAACCAAGATAATACTAGAAGATGAACCACATTCTCGGCTAGGGAGAGTCTGAAATAATCTCACCTCTCATGTTGAAAGTAAATGCCAAGAAACTAAATTCGAGGACAATGATAAATGAGCATGTACCAATCCCATGGGCATTGTCCCTGCTTCACACCGTGAGGCATATAACTCATGCCCCTTTGCGTTATCTTCCACTTGTATTATTAATGTTAAGTGACATATTTCATGGATTAGAAAGATCATGAACTTACATGATTGGGGTGGGATAAGGATTCCCATTTTTTACCAAACTTCCTTGCAAAATGTGAGTGGCTTCATTAGCTTAACCATTTTCAACCCCATCGTGCTCTCCTTGAACATGATGGCATGAGACCTTAACCAAATATTGAGAAACCTTGATTATTCTTAATATGATGAAAGCCATCCTAGTTTCTTTTGGGGTTGATTGTTGGATCAAGGATTTGATGATAATCCTTAAGTCTCCAATTATGACCAAAGCCTCTATTATGGAGCTAAAGGCTATTGATATGCCTTGAAGGAGAGCATATGATTTTGCTTGATTATTCATTGTGATCCCTAATCCCCATGTAAAGGCAGTTTCATGTTCTCATTTGGGGTCATATATGACCTTTTGTGTTGTTATATTCCTTGCAGTGAAAGAATAGTCAATTGATTGTCTACTTGAGGTGGATCGACTAGGTGAAACGTTGACTGGTGAATCACTTCAAGTCGATGGTTAAGTCAAGGTCAACGCGATCAACCAGGAATTCAAAGTCAAAGTGAATGACGGGAAGTTGAAAGGTCATATGACAGGAGCCTGACTAGTAAACAAATTGAAGTCGATTATAACAAAATCCCAAGATTCATGGGATTGTAGCCAATCATATGCATGGATCATGATTTAGGGTTTTGCATGTTGTAAAAAATACAAACAAGGCATGTTGTAATACTGTAAAAGATAATATTTTATCAATCTTTAGATGAAGGTTGTTGATCATGTAGATGAAATTCGAATCGGTTGCAAGGTTGTTCTTGTGTAAATCAAGAGAGTATGATGGTGATTGTGTCATAGGTGTAGACCAAGGTTAGTCATGTAAATTTTTATTCAATGAATGTGCTAGCGATATTTCTGGTAAGGGGGGTTAGGATGTGAAGGAGAGGGTGAAAAACCCATTTACTATAAGCTTGGGGCGTAAATGCGCTTGTGATTAAGCGGTCAACAATTTTGGGCGGCAAAGATTCGTGCGCCCGGATCAACGACGCACATGGGATTCCGGAGCCCCCCGGCCTTTCTACCTTTAAG
>JZKD02S0426546.1:103076-128910 GCA_000966675.3 Picea glauca
GATATCTCAACATCTATTTTACACCTCTCCAAATGTTCTTGAAAATATTTCCAACAATATAAAATAAAAATATATATTTGTGTAAATTACCAAAATTTGTTAATTGTAATTGTATGAGTACATGGTGTTGTAGGAGTATGTCTTAAAGCATCATGGCATTGCCTCTAGATTGCTTTGGGAGAAGGAATAATTAGGATATTCCTCCAAGTCTGATATTTCTAGGTAGACACAATACCAACTCTACAAATCTATGGATGAATTTTGAATAGTAAAGGTCCACTCATATATCTTGTACAATGAATATTATTATTATTTACATACAATTTTTGTCCTAAATAGTGCAGATAGATTCAACTTAGACATAGACTTGGGTTATCATATTTCCTTCATTTGGAAAATCAGAACATATAACATTTTTAATAAGCACAGATTAACTGATGCAATGCTTTCATCTGTATTGGACATAAAAATAGAGTTGTGGAAAATAATTCTATGGATAGAAAACATAAAAGAAACGATGCTATGGTGGGTGAAGTGATTATTGGATATTGTTGAAATATTTTGGTTTTACATTTCAGAGAAAAATAATCTATTATCTGATTCTACAATGTTTTTGAAAGCTAGTTTCTAGTAACTTAGTTTGAGGTTGTTGTAATCATGTTTCTTTGCATTGATAACTAGAAAAAACCTAATTGGTTAGTAAAAAATGAAAAACAACACCTGTAGAAACGAATGAACCCAAAGAACCATGATGAACTATACAACTCTTGGTGGGGGAGATACAAATGTTTAAAAGAAAAAGGAAAAAAAAAAAAAAAAAAATCCATCTGAATTTGAAAAAAATAGAATTGTCTTTCAATTATTTAATTTAATTAATTAATTGATTTTCTAACAAAAATAACTTATGATTTCAGTCGTAAAAAGGAAATTACAATAAAGGAAACAATTAAAAGTAGGATATATGCCCAAACTCTTCAAATGAAGAAAGAGTATCTGTCTTTGAAATAAGAACAATAAAAGTAGCATAGAAAGCTATCGACATCCTACCACTAACTTTGGATTCCTCTATTAATCTCATTAATTCATCCTTAGTTACCTCATAAAATCCTATAAATAATTCAATAGGCCAAACATCGGGACCAAGACTTTCGTCCTTTTTTAAACTATCATAGAACCACTTCCAATTCATCATTTGACACCTCTTTGAGAAGTCTCCCATTATCCCCTTTACATACAAAGCTAAGAAAGAAAAAGGTCATTTGAACAATCTCAACTATAGTTACCCTACTTTATTCTTTATAATTCTCACCAAAATGCTCCACCCCTATTTTGGGAATGTCTTCAATGCTTGTAACAATATCTTCAATATCTCTCTTAACCTTTTATATAGTGTTAACATTTTTCCTTTGGTTTCCAAATTGATGGAAGTATTTAGTATTTGCATCTCCCTTTGCATGCGATAGGGCTCTACTTTTTAACCTCCATGCCATCTCTTTGTATTCCAACGGCTTTCTCTTCCTTTGTTCCAACTTCAAAACCTCCTCTTTAAATTCATTAGTTGGAAATCATGTCAATTCCTTCTTATACAAACTATCCAATTGAGCCTCTAGGAATTATAGCTCTTGATTATCTTTTAATCTAAAAATTTTAACATAGGGACTTCACTATGTCATCTCACGCTCCCAAAATTTTCATTGTTTGAAACTTCCCTTAAAAATAAATAAATAAATAATATTATAACAAAAAAATCTAAGATGACTCGTTTGAAGGATATAAACCCAAGGATCATATGCTATAATACCCAATGTTATGTAAAAAATCTTAAACTACCATAAGAAACTAGAGTACACGTGATCTATAAACTATCGTGTATATTCCACTAGAACAGTTCATCACAACAAATCTGATAAACAAAACTGAAATCTACACTATGAAGGTTAAATTCCCTTAGATTCCATAATCTTTAGTTATCGATTTTCCGCTTATGCATGAAATAGTTAAAATGCATAAAATAGAGAACAGTAGAATAAAATCACACACCATCCAAAAAATAAAAAAGATTTTCTCTAGGAAACCATTACGAGAGAAAACCTAGCTATAAGTTGAGGTTATTGTGGTTTGTTTTCTCTAGTATGGAAATAATGTAAGTACAAAATAGAAGGCACTATCTATGGAGTCACCTAAGACCTATGGCATATTAGGCTGCTATAAAACAATAATCCCCTCTGGTATGCTCTCTAATTTCCCACTCCCAGTTGTTCTACTCTGTTATGGAAAAAAATACAACAACATAGAATGTTACCCCTTCTCCTCCTAGCGGACCGGTATTTAACATATCCTAATAGCCATCTAGGGGTAGGGTTTTGACTTCATCAACCCTCAATTGTGATAAGGTTTTGGACCTTCTAGAATTTCCTTAGAAAATCCACTATGTGGCTAGCCCCACATGTTCAAGTAACGGAGGTTGATGTGGCATCCATTCGCACCATGGTGATCAATACGATAGGTCAACTTGCGAGAGGCATAACTTTCACATACGAACTATGATTGAGGCGATTCTTACAATGTTGGAAAGTTCTTGTGTGTAGAATATAGATTGCATCTGAATAGTACGGTTTGGACCATAAAAAAGTGTTGTTTGATGCCTCAAAGTGGCTCTGGAATATTTTAGATGGTTTTTTGGACCCAAATTTCCAAATTTGTACCAGTCGCTAAAATGGCTCTACAAGTTGATTCCTCCAATTTTTTCACCCATAAAGCATTGAGATAAATCACAAATAACATAATGATCTATTCTATATCAACACACCATACACACCAAATGTGAGTGTGGAGCACAACTCCAAGACAGATAAGAGAGATGAGTTACACAATAACTCCTTAAATAATAGGAGAACCTCCTCCAAATACCCTAGTACATTCATGCATCCCAATCACATCGTCCCCCCAATAATGACTACATGCTCTCTCTATATCTGCCTATTCACTCATTGAACATGTGTACTCTTCATTAGGTTGAAAATTATTATATATACATTTACCGCATTAGATATACATTTAACCACAAATATGCCCCCTTAAGGTATTGTCAAATACATTTAATTACACATATGCCCCCCTTGGGTCATATCCGATTCAAGGAACATTTTGTTGATGGTGAATATAGGATATGACTTAATGGAGAGATATATCATGGTTCAACTTGCAAAGATTAAAACGTTTTCTTGGATGGGTTTATCTTTTTGCATGCATGCAAAACAATTATTGTTGGATTACATTACATCATTCTAAGTGTTGATTACATTTTATAGGGATTTCCCTTTTATATAACTTCATAGTTGATATGTTGGACTTTGGTTTATGGTGTTGACATCATCCACTTTTCACCTTATAGTTTGATGTGAATGGTTCATGGAGAATTTGTTATGCACCTAAACATTAAGTCTTGACCTTGGGTGGTATGATATGGTAAGTTTGAATGCATTGGTGAATTTGGGTTAGATGTGATATGTTATGGTTGTCTTTAGGTCTCCTTGGGATCTTGTATGAAATATTTGGCTATGAAGTAAACTAATAAATTTCTCCTAGGGGAGGACAACGGAAAATAGAGTCAACAAAAGTAATCAAGATATGTTATGGTGGAATCATGTAAAAAACTAATATGTCCTCGAAAACCAAATGAACAACAACAACAAAAAATCCAATGAAGGAAATAAACAATAATAATCACATGAAGATGTATGTTGATAATGGAGAAACCGTGGAAGGTAGAAACTATAATGTTTTGATTAGTGAGCTTTGGAAGTTAGTATTCAAGATATGTACACATAAACCTTAAACAAAGGTGAACTAAGTCAAGGGGATCATATACAACAAAAAAGAGAGATTTGTGCGTCATACAGTGTGAAACTCTTTTCTCCTAGAGATTACATGTATTTTTACAATCTCTAGATGCCACGTGATTTCCCATTAAGTACCAAAGACCTGAATACAAAATACCACAATAGTACCAAAGATATTTAAATACAATCACTACACAAGATATATGGAACAATATAGAAAACCACCATTTTATTATATCAAAACCCTTGAGGTATGGAAACACCATACAATGGATCCTATTATGGAAGGGATTCTCTCATGTTCACTTGCCTCTTCGAGGGGGCATCATCCTATTGAGCTACCACTCACAATACAATACTTCTCTTCATATACCATTACATTTCTTGAACCCCTTTATATAGTGCTACCAACAACCTAATATCATTCTAGAGAATGAACTTTCTAGAAGTAGAACCTTCTAGTAAGTCCTCTTACATTTATTATATCTAACTATCATAGTGGGTCTTATTTAATAATATAGTGGATCTAGTACACCTTGTATTGAGTGGCCTCCACTATTATCACTATGGGCCCTCCAGGCCCCCTAATACCTCTCTAGATACCTAACATTCCATCCCCCTTATGAAAGCATTGTCCTCAACTCTTGTTATGAGGGTGTAAAACCATATACCAGTGTCACATGGATAAGTGTGGACCATAGTGTTGAATTAGACTAGAAAACCAGGGTCCCATGTCTTATTTCTCATGTGAAATGCATGTATAAGGTATCAGAACCCAATAACCAACTAAAAACGATGCTCCAAAGACTGACAATTGTCATGTGGATCTAAAGAAGAAGATCCATCCACATAGTGGGAAACGGTCAGAGTTGAATGTGGAAGGAATAATACCACTGTAGAATATGTAGGATGGACACTAGAAATCATAACTGGCTCCATATTTGTCACATTGAGGTTCTCTACAAAATGTGGAGTAGAGTCATCAAATAAAATATGAAAGTGGTTGTCATCCAAAATATGAGAACTATCCCTATACCAAGCATCACAATCGGCTTCAAAATCATACCAAGCATATACATATTGGTTATATTCATCCCTGATGTCTACCATAATATATCCCTCTTGTAGGAGAGCTAATGACCGTTGAATATTGTGATAATTATCTGTGTGGTCGTGTAGACTATCCTTGATGCCTTGCTGGTGGTCATGCATATCGACTTTGAGGGCTTCAATATTTCGTAAAATTTCCATGAGTTGATAGTGAATATACATTGGAAACACCACATATAATGTACAAAAAGAAAAATATTAAAATAATATATCCAATTGAATTTATCTGGTAGCAATCTAAACACCTTGTGCAAAGTTATGAACTCTGCAATATTGTTGTCATCATAAAAAACCCCCAAAAATGATTGATTTTAAATCAATGATATCTTTACTTTTGGAGCTCTGACTTGGGTGATTTTTTTAAATTGGTTATTTTTCTGAGAAAAAATCATATCTACAACTTGTTTCTACAAATTTGGCCTCCAGGTGCTACAGAAATAAAAAAACAAAATGTCCTGTTGTTCGCGGAAAAACCCTAAAAATTGCATATTTTAAAACTTCAATAAATTTACTTCTCAGACTCCATTTTGGGGTGATTTGTTTTTTTTAAATTGGGTGTTTTTATAAGATTAACTTAGATATACAACCAGTTTCTACAAATTTTGCATAGAAATACACATAAATCATCCGAAATGTCACAACCTTCTTTGGTTTCTCCGAAAAACAACTGAAAAAATAAAAAAAAAACAAATTGCCCACAATTCTTGCCAAAGAATGTGCTCTGATACCAATTGTTAAGTACCAAAGACCTAAATACAAAATACCACAATAGTACCAAAAATATTTCAATACAATCACCACACAAGATATATGGAACAATATAGAAAACCACCATTTTATTATATCAAAACCCTTGAGGTAGGGAAACACCATACAATGGATCCTATTATGGAAGGAATTTTCTCTTGTTCACTTACCTCTTCGAGGGGGCATCCTCCTATTGAGATACCACTCACAATACAATACAATACTTTTCTTCATATCCCATTACATTGCTTGAACCCCTTTAGATAGTGCTACCAACAACCTATCATTCTAGAGGAGGAACCTTCTAGAAGTAGAACCTTCTATTAACTCCTCTTACATTTATTATATCTAACTACCATAGTGGCCCTTATTTAATAATATAGTGGGTCTAGTCCACCTTACATTGAGTGGCCTCCACTATTATCACTATGGGCCCTATAGGACCCCACTAACTTATATATGATAAATGTAAGAGGACTTACTAAAAGGTTATACTTCTAGAAGGTTCCTCCTCTAGAATGATCTTAGGTTGCTTGTAGCACTATATAAACGAGTTCAAGAAATGTAATGGGATATGAAGAGAAGTATTGTATTTAGAGATGAAGCACATTAAGAGGTTAACTCCTCGAAGAGGCAAGTGAACAAGAGAGGATCCCTTCTATAATAGGATCCATTGTATGGTGTTTCCCTACCCTAAGGGTTTGATATAATAAAGTGGTGGTTTTCTATATTGTTTCATATATCTTGTGTGGTGATTTTATTCAGATATATTTGATACTATTGTGGTATTTCGTATCTAGGTTTTTTATACTTAACAATTGGTAAAGCCACAGGTCCAAGAATAAAAGCCTCTCTCTGATACCAATTGTTAAGTACGTGAGTAGATCTACAAATATAATTACCACAAATGTTGAATACAAAATAGATCCAGAGAGCAATATATAAGAAACCACACTTTTATTATAAGAAAATCATTGAGGTAGGGAAACACCATACAATGGATCATATTATGGAAGGGATCCTCTTCTGTTCACTTGCCTCTTCGAGGAGACATCCTCCTATTGAACTACCACTCACAATACAATACTTCTCTTCATTTCCTATCACATTGTTTGAACCCCTTTATATATTGTTACCAACAACCTAATATCATTTTAGAGGAGGAACTTTATAAAAGTAGAACCTTCTAATAAGTCCTCTTACATTTATTATATCTAACAACCATAGTGGGCCTTATTTAATAATATATTGGATCTAGTCCACCTTACATTGAGTGGCCTCCACTATTATCACTATGGTCCCTCTAGCCCCCCCACTACCTCTCTAGATACCTAACATTTCCCAACCCATTACATTTTAGTTAAAATTCAATTAAAATAACAAATGGAGAAGACCAACCATCATCTTGCTCATTGTTGGCTAGAAAAAGAGACATGTGTTTCTACGTCAATGGCATTTTCATATGTGCCTATAACCATTCATAATGTTGTATGGCATGTATGATGATTGATCTTGTTAAATGGTGTGTAATTTCGTAGAGTCAAGGTTGATTGAATTTTGATTGGATATTCAATTGAGGACTATGCAAGGTAATTTTCCAGTAACCAAGTCTTGGGATGGATTGGACCTTCCCTTTAATCGAAAATGGTCCCCATTCATTGATTATGCAGATGAGGAAAATCGTGTGCCAATTTAGTGGTTTTATAACACTTGGATTTTTCATGCTTTGGTCACCAAGGGAATTGTCTATGTTCTTGTACAATGTTCTTGATCTCTAAAATGTCGTGGATTAGGTTTTGTGAAGGTTTTTATTCTTGGTTCATCTTTAATGCATTTATGCACTAGAGAATTCATGAACAATAATGCCCCGGTGCGTCCATGTTCCATTATCACCTCCATATTTTATAATAAATACATGCACCCAATAAATCACACCAATGTCATTGAACAACACACACCGGTGCACCTAATTGTCTAAAGGCACATTGTGGTAGGGTAAATAAAAAAAAATACCAAACCGGTTTTCATTGTTATAGTCCATCTCGTTCTTCCAAAATCTCAATAAAGCATTGATGCTCACCTTTTTTCCAAAGACGCCCTATTTCTGGTGCTCTACACTGACTTGGATAGCTCCGTTAGTGGATTCCACACATTTCCAAATTTTAGAAATTACCAAAACTTTTCATTTCCTCTCAACAGTGAAACCATTCCTCCTTGGGACATAACAAGGAAGGTAAATTAGTTATTACCTTCCTATTTTCATTGTTTGTTTGTTGTGGAGCCTGATTATCTTCCTTATTTAGAGGTCTTTGTTTACAGTCGTGTTTATACCCCATGAATATTGTACACCTCAGAAGAATGTACACCCCTCTATGCCGGGGAGGGGGGTTATAGGATGAAGCCCTTGAAGGAAAAATTTCCTTGTAAATGTATATTGTAATTTCATAGTCAATCTTGACCATTCATCATTAAGTCACAAATTTGACAGTAGAGATTATGTTAGGGTTTTTTTCCCTAGATAGCAACCCTCTTTTATGAGGGAATTGTATTGTGTCTATGTATGTGTGTGATTATTGTATTCTGAGAGAGGAGACTGTGAGAGAAAGAAGAGAAAGTTACATCGGGTGTGTTGTAGGTTGTATCCCTTCATTTTGTTGGATAATAAAAAGGAAGGACCTGGCAATTTCTCTGGTGGACATAGCCCACACTGGGTGAACCACGTATATATGTTTCTCTATTATATTATGTATCTTTTATTTTTTATTTATGCATTTGTTTTATTTTGTTGCTCTGTGATCCTATTTTTCTAACATTTTCATCCAAGCAAAATTACCATTTAGCTTGAAATTTGGAATTAAAAAAAAAAAACAATTTTGTGCAGTGTACCTGAACGGTTTGGCTTGCTCCGTCACAGTGTGTACCTGAACAGTTTGGCTTGCTCCGACACAGTGTGTACCTGAACGGTTTGGCTTGCTCCGACACAGTGTGTACCTGAACGGTTTGGCTTGCTCCGACACAGTGTGTACCATGTTAAATACACAATGAGAACTATCGTTGGTGCGTCCATATATTTCTACATCGGTGTCATTCAAGCTAGTGCACTACGATAAATTACCAAAAACATAAAGCGGTGTGTCCTGTAGAATGCCCCAAAACTGGCACAAAATGGGCTTATTCCCACACCGGCACATTACACTTCATTAACCGCACTGCTAGCTCAATGATACATAAAATTTAACCTAATTTTGCACCAATTTTAATCAATAGCACTGGGGCGTACCCTAAACATAACGCCCCAGAGTGCCAATGTTTAAACACACCGCCATACTTTATAATAAACTTATATGCACTGAATAAATCACATCGGTGTTATTGAATATTATGCCTCAATGTGCCTAAATGTAGAAAGACACACTGAATTAGGGCAAATAAAAAAAAATACCAAACCGATTTTCATTGTTACAGTTCATCCCGTGCTTCCAAACTCTCAAGAAATCATCGATGCTCACCTTTCTTCTTAAGGAGCCCTGTTTCTTGTGCTTTACATCGACTTGAATAGCTCCATTGGTGGATTCCACACATTTCCAAATTTTGGAAACTACCACAAATTTTCATTTCATCTCAACGGTGCAACAATGCCTCCTCAAGACAGAAGAGACCAAGTAAATTATTTATTACCTTCCTATTTCCATTTTCATCCAATAAAAATTACAATTTAGTTTGAAATTTGTGATTTTTTTTTTCAATTCCACGTGGTGCACCTAAATAGATCGGCTCGCTCTGAAGCAGTGTTTACTATGTTAAATAAACAATGAGCATGGCCACCAGTGTGACTCACACACACACACACACACACACACACACACACATCAATGGCATTCAAGCAAGCGTGCCACAATGAATTATTAGAAACAAAGTGGTGGATCCTTTGGAACACCATGAAACCAACGCACAACGGGCTTCTACGCACACTGATACATTTCACTTAACTAACCACACCACTAGCTAAACGATATATAAAATTTAACCTAGCGGTGCACCACTTTTAACCAATTGCACTAGGGCATACCTGAAAAATAATGCCCTAGCGCATCAATGTCCAAACACACTGCCATACTTTATAAAAAAAACATACACATATCGAATAAATCACACTGGTGTCATTTAACATTACGCAATGCTATACTTCACTTAACTAACAACATCGCTAACATAACAATTTATAAAATTTAACATAGCGGTGCAACCATTGTAATCCAATGCATCGATATTGTATACAAAAACGCACTGGTATTGTATACATAAACACGTCTCATTGGATGCCTTGTTACTAGTGATTTATCCTTTACAACGCACGGAGGTACAAAATGTCGATGCTCCACTATCACGATTGTACCAGTGTGTTAATAGTAACATGTCGCATCGGTTCATCTGTGATAATAAAGTTTAGCTGAGCATTTCCCATCAGTCTAACAAATGCACCAGTGTCGTAAAGATAACGTCACCAGCAAACAACATGTCAATGCTCTAGTAGGCATGGCGCACCAATTCTTTCAGTTTAACAAAGGGCACCATGGATTTGTGTGCTATAAATTTTAGCGTTGCAGTGTGTCTTTGTTAATGAAAAGAACCAATGTCGTTAAAAGAACAGAGTTGGTGCAGATAATCATATGGGACACACCGCTTAGCGGTGCTATTGTTTTGAGAAAACACATCGAATGTGGGGTGTATGATCTGTTGGTTGTGCATTGGATGATTTTAAAAGATATTTTTGCAAAAAAAAAAAAAAAATGGATTTTTTTTAAATACATGTCATTTACATGTGTATTTGTTTTATAATTTCAATTTATTTTATCTTTATATATGTACCTAACAAGATTTGTATGTGAATCAGAGACAACAATGACTAGAGGAGGAGGAGAAGGAGGGGAAGAGATAGGTCAATACATACACATTTGTGCGTGAGAGGGAGGCTAGGGAGAGTGATAGGGAGGCCTACCCTCACCCTATTTCACAACATACACATGACCTTTTGATGGATATTGGCCTCCTGAAGTTTTATCAGGAGGGTACATCCCTTAGGGGGGACTCTAAATTGATACAACAATTGATCCATCATTGGGATCATGCAAGATGGGGGTTCAGGGTCAGTCTCAATGTGTGGTATCATCCCATGGAGGAGGATGTCTATTTCATCACTAGGTTGTTTGGGAGGGGGGTGTATTTTCCCCATTTCCCCATGCTAACTCCTGTGTTGTAGGAGAAACCCAATTGGCATATGTGCATATATATCTTGATCCAAATATTATTTCATCTTTGGAGTTCCAAGTTCGTGGTGGCTAGCTATGGATAGGTGAATTTCAAAGAGAGGATGCTAGGTGCCTATGCCATATGCTCATGTCACTGTCACAGTATAAATCTGATGGGCAGTGCATTAGTTTCTCTATATTGTATTGTGTAGATAGTTTATTGTGGGAGCCTCAATTGATTAGGTGGGTGGATTTTTTTTTCAGAAATTTTTGTCGTGCATTAGATCAATGTCGCTCTGTTTTGTCTGGGACAAGATTCTTCCCATTCGCATCTGAGTTGTATACACTATTTTTTAAGAGAGTTTATGCCACTCAACCAACGGTTCCCCACTTTCCTACTAGGCCTATGTTTGATGTGCATATGTGCATGTCTGGGCAGTTGATTCCCAAGAGGGGCCAGTCTGAGTTTCTCATTACTTCGATGGGAAGGGTGGTATTTGATTTATTGTCTAGTGAGGATGAAAATTTCCTTGAGATTGTAGAGTAACCATATGCAGGGATAGATTGGAGAGGATGTCCAAACATATTATTTACAATAGAGGAGACAACATATGAGAGAGGTAATATTATCATTATGTTTTGATCAATCTATTTGCATATTTTTATCTTATTTAATGCACATGTAATTTATTCTAACATTTTGTTTCAATTGTCTTATAATTATTATCTATTGTTTTGCAGATATTGGCACATATGTTTGGGATGCACCTCTACAAAATGAGGATGAGGTGATGGAGGAGGTAGAGAAGCAATCTCCAGTAGTAGACAAACCCCACATGCCACACAGTATGAATATGAGATTCTGGCTAGAGGTGGCAGATGAGCTATGTCATGTCATGACTTTTCACGGAGTGGTATTTGTACCCCCTAGAGATATATTATGGGTAGAGGTGCTCTATACTACATGGAGGCATTTTCCTCATCGCATGACGATGTTGATGTGTCATATTGTTGGTGTCGTCAAACTCATCGATACATTGAAGGCTGGTGCTCATGATCCCGCTACATCTAGCTCATCAACAAAGTCGTCCACATCGTCTACTCCACCACATGGTCCTCCTCCTCCTCCTAATTCTCCTCCACATGAGTCAACTGCAACATCTATTGATCCTCCATCCATGCTTAATCCTCCTCCTATTTTCCCTCCACATTTGTATAAACCCTTCATCCTCCTCCTCCTCATGTTTCCCCTCCACATGTGTTTGAACTTGTATCCACGTATGATCCTCCCCCTCCCCATCCTCCTCCTCTTCCTCCACATGTGTCACAAGATTTTGATTCTTTAGACACTATGATCACATCGGGTACTATTGATGCACATCTTCGTGATATTGATATAGAGATACTTGATAGTGCACCTATGCTGACAATTTTTTATGAGATAGTTTTTCTTCATAGAAGCTCTACCTCTGGTGGTAGAGACACTCATGAACCTGACTCTAATGGTCGACCTAGCTAGTAGTGGTACTCATTGACATTTATATTGATTGTTTTATATCTGACTAGAGATCTATATGTGACATGTTTATTGCATATTTTGTTGAGATGTATGTTTGACATGTATATTCATATGTATATCACTCATGTATATTATGTTTTTCATATAATGTTGTAGTTGTTTTTGTTGTTTAATTTATAAAATGTAATATGAGTATGTTAATGATGAACAATGTTAATGATTTCCCCGTTTTTAAGTGAAATTTCATATGCATTATTCATTTAAATTTATAGTTTCCATATAATGTTTGACTGTTATTCAAGACGAAAGGTTTGATGTCCAACAAGATACAATATGTTGATTAAACATGTTTAAAAACAAAAATACTTAAATACGATGAGTGAAATGATTGTGATTTGAATATTTATGTATTTTTCATATATTATAATAATAACATTATAATTACATAATTATTCACTAATAATAATGTTGATGATGTAATAATAATGTAATTTTTTTGGTTTTTATTATTCAAATATTACAAGACAAAGTTATAATATAATTGATTACTAAAATCACAATGATTATATTTTATTAATATTTAATTTTTCCAAAGATTTTATTAATGTATATTATCCAACTACTATTATATATGAAATTTATTCAATTAAATTTAAAATAATAAATATAGAGAATAATAATACATTTTGATCTATACACTTTCGATGAAATGGTTTCACATTATTTTACTCTAATACAGACTTCATGAAATTTTTATTAAAAGATAATATCATCCAACATTTTATAATTAGTATTTTAAGAATTAGTAAAATTGACAAAGGATTCTATATTTTTAGATACATATGGATCATTAAAACTTCCCTTGATTTTGACTAGGTTCTAGAAAAAGACTCTTTTAAAATTTCCATGTCCTTCCTATATTGGCACTTATTTCAAGGAGAATGTAAAAAGAATTATTAATATAAGTTTATATGATTATAAAACTAAAGGACAGAGTGGAATAAGTGAAGGCCATGATAGTTGCACTAGTGAAGGTGGGGAATGCCATCAAAGTTGGTAATTCCAAGTGCACCACAAGTACTGTAGATGTTGCACAAAGTTATTTTGTTGGAATTTTCCGTAGAAGTTCCATCAAAGTAAGTATATATTTTTTTGAATTTTGATTTTCTCAAGCAATTCAAATTTTGAGGTTTGAATATTTTTTAATATATTCATTTTTTGTTAAATAAAATAAAATTTAAAATAAATATTTACTATTGTATGCCTCCAATTTTGTGATATCTCAATTAATGCTTAGTAATTCAAAGGTTAACATATTTTATACAATACAATATAAATTTTCAATATGACAATGAAAATATTAAAAACCAAATCTTATGCTTGTACGTCTATTTAATGTATTTTCAATATGGTGGTTGTAAATGGTTGTTAACTTTTTATATACAAACATAATTATAAAATGAAGGAAAAAGAAAACATAATTGTCCATTATAGATACCCATAATAAAATAACACATCCACAATATAACTGTCCAAACAAATTATTTACATGAAATCAGTCTTTATTGCCATCACCTTGATTATCTTCATCACTTGGCATTGTAACATTGTTGTTCTCAAAAAAATATTTAGATATTAGATCATGTCTCAGTACTAACCACCAATATTCATTCAACACATCTTGGTATAAAAACACTTGGTTGCAATGTTTTGGGAAAACATAAGGCTCCTTACTTTCAGCCCAAATTTTTTTAGAGTTAACACATATTATCCCACTATCACGATCTTCCTTTACATTTCTCCGGTCAAAGGTATCCCACCACTTGCAACAAAAAATAACACATTGAAAAGATGAGAAGTCCACTTTCATGATCTCTTTTATCTTTACAATGTAACCTAACTTCCCCTCTATCAAGTTTTCATCACAGTGGCTAGCACAACTTGATTGGTCGAACTCGACCTCCACTCCACAATATTGTGTGATGTGGCCTTCATCATCATACTTAGTGTGAAAATGATGTCCATATGCCCACATAGATGGGAAGAAATGCACCTGTAAAAATGTGAACAAAGGGTGATGTCATATGTCCAATAACCAAAGCATTAATAAAAACATAATACATGTTACAATTCAAATGTGGAATATTATAAATAGAATGTGGTACTTAGAGAGGTTATTACATAGTTTTTGCACCTGATCCCTATGTTTAGTGCATCCATATCTTCTCCACGTGGGTTACGACCAGACACCGCATATTTCTATTATATCTGGTCAACCACCCAACTTTTAGGACATATTTTTGCAATATTTTATTTTAAATGATCAAGATAAGGCACACTTCTACCATTCAACCATCTAAAGGTTTTCCTATCACTATCCCATTTCTTTCTTTTATCGTCATATAGCGCGACCCATGGTCGTGTTTCCTCCACATTGTAAAGAATTAATTTATTAATGGCATCCATTTTAAAATCCTTAGATGTATACAAAAATTCAAAACAAATAGCATGAGATTAAATATATATTATCAACTTAAAGAAAAAAATTATTGATGGCATCAAAATTTCTACATATGTTGATGTATAAAATAATTCAAAAAAAATAGCATGGGATGAAATATATATTATCAACTTCAATGTAAACACTTTCTCTATATTAAATTGACAAAATATAACTGACTTACTCTTTATCAAGCGATTGTTTCCATTCGTTTGGAGTAGCTCCCCTTCCCTTTTGTCCTCATCTTGATGATCGTACCAAATGATTTTTCCTTATGTGTCATCAATTCATTTGACATACTCACTAGCATAATAGAACGACTCGTATAATATGTACCCCTATATCATAGATCCCTCCATTTTTTCCATTTGTCAAATAAACCCCTTCAATTTTTTCATGTACCTCTCTAAGAATAACATCCAATGACATGAGAGCACCCCAACTAATTCAACCTCATCATGTAGGTGAATTATAAGATGGACTTGCAAGTCCATAAAACTCGTGGGTAGTTCCTTCTCAAACATAACAATCTCAACTATCTCTCAGCGCCATCATGGAATGATGGTCATATGAATCTCGCTTGATGTGATCCAATGTACAAATGCAGATAATTTCAATATGGCATATTACATGTCTTGGGGAAAGTCATGGTTCACACATCCATGCACTAGCAAAGGATAATAATACTACAAAATAAACACACACATCATCAATTTCCATAAAATTGTGGGTGCATAGCATATTTTTACTGATGTCAGTATAGAACTAGAAGAATTATGTATTCATAATACATACCCTTAGAATGTTTAAATGATCATGTTATTTCAACCCCAACAAATTCTCATCTACAGTTAAGAAACGTCATAGAGTCAACCCATATAAAGAAGGTCCCTTCACACCCAATATAGCATCCTTCTCCATAGAAATATCATCTTTCTTCAAAATCCATGGGACATCACCTTCTTTAAAAGACCAAGAGGGACTAGCCCCTCCTCTACTTTTGTTTCTTGGCCAATGTCTCTTTTTAGTATTCGAAACAATAATATCTCTCCTGACAACCATTGTGTCACTTTTATTCCATGATATGTTCCTTCATAAAGAAGATGAAACATTTTTTAATATATGTATGAGATCTAGTAAGTGGCCAATCTTAAGATGCTCCCAATATGGAAGCTCATAAAATGCATATTTCCTTTTCATCCCAATGAGAATTTTCTCAACATAAATGTCAATAAAATTTGGATCATCGAACATAGGTTACCCATTTGAATCAAAGAATTAATGAAAAAACAATAAAACTTATATTGATTATATCGACTCTGCTTTGTCATGTCGTATTAAACATGCATGAAACAAAGTGTGGAATGCAAACATTAGAGGAGATTTTGAGATAATTCATTAAGCATGGCTTCGAAATAATCTATATTGTTTATGAAAGACTTGGTGCTCATGTATATTTTTTTATTTACGCAATCATGTATATTCTACTGTGTGTGTGTGTGTGTGTGTGTGTGTGTGTGTGTGTGTGTAGATATGCTTATTACAATTTATTTTTGTGTTTGTAGATGGAAGATGAAGGGGCGGAACATAAAAAAATAAATTGATCATCAAGAAAACATTATGTTAAAAAAAAGTACAATATCACCAACAAATGATGAAGAAATTAGGCATGCACACAGCTCAAGCAATGTCAACAATTCAATTGATGAATGACAATCAATATAATTGAATGTTATTGCAAGTTATATGTTTTGGAATATTTGTCTTTGAAAATCAAGGATTTTGTTTAATGTACTCGACGTATTGTCCCAATTGCATGAGGACATGTTCCCAATAAGTGTAACAATTACAAATTGGTTGCAATTTGATTAGTGTACTGGACCTTTACATTGTCCCCTTTCGTATGACAATGGGTCTCTTATTCATATATAATAAAATGGGTTTCCTATTTCATTGCATTGTCAAATGTTGTAAGATGTTGTGTTCTTGAATACATAATATGTGGATGAAATTATTGTTTTCAGATTTCTGTGGTGAGGAATTTCAAAATCATTTGCCGGAGAATCCACAGTTGGTGTCATTTTGTCATCAACGTACAAAATGACACCAACTGTGGATTCTCCGGCAAATGATTTTGAAATATGTGGATGATTTACATTGTTACAAATAAAAGAGGTTTAATTGGTTGGATAACACATTAATTCAATCATTATATCGAAATGCAATAACATAAATATAAAAAAATATTTGATTTTGAAATAACTAACTGAAAATTTGAAAAAAACAATGAATTAAATATATATATATATATTAGTGCATTGTATTCTTTTGAACTCACTAGATAGTGTGTGTCATAATATAGACATCGATGTGTTTTGAGGAGTCATATGTGTTGTGAGAAATCTTACTCTGCGAACAGGATAAGATCCCTTTGGAACAAGACTCTTATCTTTTGTCCAAAGACAAAAGTGAACAAGTGGTTACTACTTTCCCTATAAATCTAACTCAATCAATCAAGTAAGAGAGAAGAATAATGATGTGGAGTACCTTGTTGCGATGTTCGTCCTTGTTTCTCAAAACCTTGGGCTTGATCTCCAATCTCCTCAACGCAACTAAAATCCTGCAAAGACTAGAAAAGTAACTCTTCCTCCTACTCTAGATGATTAGACAAACAAAATCTATCTACGAAGAAAGACACGACAATAGAAAAGAAAATGTGAACACATGAACTTGAAGGGAATAAGCCAAGTTGATATTAATTGGAAACCCAAAAAGAGGCACTTACAAAGCATACTTGATGATTTATCACTTCTCAAATATCTCCTCATCCAACCCTTGCATGAATCTTGACATAAAAATGTTGATGCTTCCTCCAGAATTAAAGGTTTGATACCTATAATCTTTCCCCCTTCACCTTGGAAATACTCTCAATATATAGGCTTGAGAGGCACAACCACCATGAGAAAATGAAGAATATGGTTGAGGATATGGCTCCTTCATTTGGTATTATATCCTAGGATAGAGCCCATAGGGTAGGATTCGACCACAACAAACCTCATCCATCAAGAGTTGGCCCTTAAGAAAATGTGGATAATCCCCCATTTCTCTCTAACAAGATTGGCACCCACCCCTAGTGATAGACACAATGTCATGGCTCCCCCTTAATAAGGATATATGAGCGCTAGCGCCCCCCCAATATGGGTAGGGGAGTTGTTGGATCATGTTGTCATTGATGTCAAATGAACAATGTCTTGTCATGGTATATTGATGGATCATGTATTGTCCTTGATGTCAAATAGAGTCATAGTCATATGATTTCATGCATATATGAATATGGATCAATGAGTTGTCATTGATATATGATGCATAGATGAATACGGATCAATGTGGTTTCATTGATATATGATCAATAGTTGGATTGATGTAAAGATGACTCATTATTGTCTTGTCACAGTTGTACAAATGGATGAACTCCAAAGTGGTCCCCTTATGGTGAAATCCCTCACAGGAAGACTCTTTGCGGTAACTCCAAAGTGGTCCCCTTATGGTGAAACCCATCACAGGAAGACATTTTGTGGTTGAGTTATCCTAGAAGTATGGTTAGAGAATCCATGCTTAATTATGTAATAATGAGATGAAAATCAGTGAATTTGTCAATGAAACTATCCTAGATGGATAGTTCTTGTCAAGCCATTTCCGATGGTATGTGGAACATCACATAACTCTTCACGGTTTGAGAGTTATGGCCTTATGAAGTTTAAGGACCCTCATATGTTGGCTTGAAGCCCCAAAAGGTCAAAGAAGTCAAAGTGTTTGCAAAGAAAAAATTATTTAAATAATAAAGTGAAGTGACAAAGTGAAAGAGGATTATTGAAAGTGAAGTGACAAAGTCAAGGAGGATTATTTAAATAATAAAGTGAAGTGACAAACTCAAAAAATATTATTTAAATAATAAAGTGAAGTGACAAAATCAAAGAGGATTATTTAAATAATAAAATGAAGTGACAAAGTCAAGGAGGATTATTTAAATAATGGAGAACTTTTTAATTATGGAAAGTGGTTATAAGAAGGTTAACCATAAAATGTGGAAAATGGGTTAAGTGGCCAAGTGGATATTGGATACATGGAGAAGTGGTAAATTGGGCAAAGTTGGACATAGGTGACTATGTGGAGAAAGTGGCCTAGAAGATGCTTCTATGGAAGCCACTTGGAGAGTATAAATAAGAAGCAAGGGTCTCTTGTGAAAAACAATCTCTTGAGCATAGCTTGAAGATCTATTCTGAGAGAGAGAGATTGACTGGAGGATCTCATGGGCACATCAAAGTTTCAATAAGTATGAGATCATGACAATGAAAGTTTCAGAAGTTCAGAAACCCTAGTTTCTGAAGGAGTACGTGAGCAACAGTGGGATAGAGTGCGTACATACACTGGCTACAGAGAGGAAGAACGCATACACATGCGGGTTGAAGGAAGGCAGAGCACGTACATTTGGGTCTCATGGAGACTTGAGTGTGATTTGATGTCGGGTTCTTGAAGTCTGAAGCAAGTTCCATATTTTCATTCTATGGGCTCAGATCTGCCATAAAAACTCTGGTATGGTTACATAGTTGTCTTTATGGATACTCTTGCTTATTTTATAGTGAATTCTTAAGGAATTCTTGGTATGGTTGTTGTGATATGGTTATGTTGGTTGATTGATAGAGTGAGCAACACTCTTATGGTTCAATACTGATATGATTTCCATTGTATATTGGTTTCTTATACATGATTAAGTAGCATTCATATTGTATGGTTAAGGAGCATGAGTAAGTTGTGGGAGAGCATAGATGTGTTGTGATTGGACAATGAAAGACATAAGTAGATGTGATTGAAGGCTGCAAAGGATCTGAGTTTTTCATAGAGAGAAAAACCTAATTACTCATAAGGCATATGCAGGTTGTAGTACAGACTAGTCACGTACATGCGCGAGCTATACTACTGGTAGGACGCGTACATACGCATGCTACACTACTGACAGGTCGTGTACCTGTTGAAATATTGGTATATGTTGAGGATTGATTTCTCTTCTTAGTTGGTGTTGAGTTGTGTAAGCTGAGTCTTGCATTATAGAGCTGGTGCTCTTGTGGAGTTGTAACTCTATTCAGTTGTTGTTGATA
The DNA here is from genome assembly GCA_000966675.3 of Picea glauca. Lineage (NCBI taxonomy): Eukaryota > Viridiplantae > Streptophyta > Pinopsida > Pinales > Pinaceae > Picea > Picea glauca. Next base: position 123,200 of record JZKD02S0426546.1, read on the forward strand.
ACCCAAGGATTGTAGTCCATAATAAAAAGAAAATTGTACATACATATTTTTTTCTTTGTGTTCCTTGTGGTGATGACTTATTGATGATATTTTTTGCTGGTATATGTTGTTGATGTATGTTCACATTTAACTGTTTATAAATGACAACAATAAGTGATGAGTAATTGGTGATTTCTAACTAAAGAGTTTTGTGAAGGGGAAGTTTTAAAAAGATCCATACACTGATTCACCCCCCCCTCTCAGTGTGGTCGGTGTGTCCAACAATTGGTATCAGAGAAAGCCTTCACTATAAGCCTTAACAATCTTGGAGGAGATCCATGGACACACAAATGGATGATTAAGTTCCAATCCTTGATGAGGAAAACTATTCTACATGGAGAATAGAAATGAAGGTGCATTTGACGAAAATAGGAGCGGGTGTTTGGAAAGCAGCTATTGGTGGATCAATTTCTTTGAAGAGCAAGTCAAATTTTGCGGCTCAAAGGGAAGAAAAGAAGAATGATGCATTGGCTCTCAAAATCATTCTTAGTGGACTCTCAAGTTCTATCAAAGAGAGCATGGGGCAATGCACTTCCACCAAGGATCTATGGCTAAAGCTAGAGGAGACATACCAAAGAAAAAAGGAAGACCTTAAAGACAACTCCATCAAAAACAATGAAGGTAAAAAATCTCCAAAATCCTCTATTTGCAATTATTCTAAATGTGATGATGTTGGCAAAAAGGAATACCATGAAGACAATTATATCAATATCAATGAAGGTAAAGAACCTCCAAAAACCCTTGATTGCAATATTTAAAAATTTGATGATGTTGAATATTTCTCTACAAGTGAAGAAGAAAATCTAGAAATAGTATGTGTAGAATTAAATGATAGTTATCCCATGGAAGAAGTAGAAGAAGAACTATCAGAGATTAAAAGGAAAGTTGAATGGGGCCTATTTGAATACAACTATGACCATTATTACATAGAATATAACTATCTTTCTGAGAACACTAAAAAGTTTCTTAAAAAGAATCAAAGGCATATGTTAAAGTTAAAGGAAATGCTCAAGGAACAAGAAGAAAGTAAAAAGACTCAATTCAAAGAAAAATAAGAAGAGATCAAAAGACTAAGGAATGAAATAGAAGAGAATAAGAAACTAGATGATGAGATTAGCAAAAATCTTGAAGTTAATGTCCATATCAAGACCCAAATTGAAGAAGCAAAAGGGTAGAGGAATTACTAAAGAATCAAGTAAATGAAAAGGAAGAGTAATATCATAATTTGGAAGCTAAAGTTGTTGATCTTAGAAAGAAAGTAGAAAAGTCAAACAAATTCTTGAATAGCTTAACAATCTTGAATGAGATCTTGGATAGTCAAAGATCACCAAATGATAAATTGGGTCTTGGATACAACAAAGAAGCTACACATGTTGAAGCAAGAACCTCAAAGAAGCATGAGGTAAGTCCCTCACTCTCAAAGGATGGAAATAATGTTGCAAGTCAACCATCTACACAAGGAAATGAAAGTTTCAAAAGAACAAAGCAAGGAAAACATCAAGAAGCCATCTTTACACCTCAAAGAAGAGAGACACCTTCAATATGGACACCAAAGAAAAGGTATGAAAATGTTTTTCATGGTCACTGTCACTCATGTAATGAATATGGTCACAAAGCTTTGGAATGTAGATATTATGCAAGAAAAGATAAATAAATATTTCATAACACCCTAAGGTGTTGGATATGTAATCAAGTAAGACACATTGTTGTTCATTGTCACATTATGAGATGCTACAGCTATAGTGGATTTGGTCACAAATCCCAGGATTGCTGGAACACAACAAGAAAGACCATGATGAGGAATTCATATAGCATGACCAGAATAAGGCATGAAGTTTGGAAGGAAGACATTTTTTAAAATATGGAAGCTCAAAGCTCAAGTTCTAAAAAGCAGGGACACCTTCAGAAGTGGGTAAAGAAGACTAAACAACCATAGCAGAATGGAAACCTTAAGGGAAGCTCAAGTTTGTCATATTCAGAAGCATACGCGGGTTACAATGGTATCAGTTGCGTACATACATGAGTTGACCTATGAATAGGTCGTGTACATACGTGAGTTTTCTCTACATCATGTTGTGTATCTGTGGTAAAAGAGCCTTGGGAAAAAGGCTATGCAGATGAGTTGCAGCATGGTATGGTGGTATAAATCTGTGTTGTAGGGTATGACATGGTTTGTTCCAGGGTTTGACATGTTTTATTGCAAGTTTTCATGATTACATGTTGGCATACATAATTGATGTATGTATTTTAGTGACATATGGTTGAGTGTTGAAAGACTATCTCGGATGCATGGTACTACCCCTAGAGTGTGGATTGAGACATTTTTTTGTTGAAGAACAATGTTGGTTGTGACAGTGAAGTGATGGCACTTTGGTTATGAGATATATCATGATGATGCTAGCTAGATATGTCATTGATATATTGAGGCACACTTCTAGTACATGTATTTTTGGATGCTTAGTATTTGTTGTAGTGAATGGAAGTTGAGGCAGATCTGTTATGATACATGGTTGATACATATTTCAGTTTCATTGATATATCTTATGATGTATTATTGAAAACATATTTTTTGGATATCTTGGTGAATGCATTTGACATATGGATGAGCTACATATTGGGACATGTAGTTGATGAGTTGATGAATTGGTCATGTTGTACATCATTGATGAATCATAGCTTGATCTATAGTTGATGCATGGTTGGCACACATTTGGTACATTGTTAGAGGCACCTACTAGCAGTATGATTGGCACATGGCTTATGGTTGATATAGCATGCATATATGGGAACACATCTTGATTGTAGTTCATCTTGTTGAAACTTGGTGCATGGGTGATGCACTTGTTTGGTACAGGTGGTGATACATGTTTAGTGTATGTTGATACACTCATAGATGGTATATGTTTGTGGATTATAGTACTTGGATAATGTACACCATTGGTATTACTTGCTTAGCATATACTTTGGTACATGATATATGGGATGATATAGTTGAGACACTTAATTGATTGAGATACATGGTTGTGGCACCTGGTTCTTGGTAGAGGCATATCACGAGTGATATGACACTTGTTTGAGGAACATGGTTGGCATGTTGGTAGAGGCATATGGTTGATGCACTCCATTGATGATATCTTAGGGCATATGATATGGTATTGATGTACATGGGTATTATGCACGGTTGGCACATGATGTACTTGGTTGATGTTTTATTCATGATTCTCTATTCATTGTTGGCATATATTTTTCTTCATGATGTATAGTATTGAAACACCCTATTTCCCCCAGTCTGTAAAAATAATTATATTGGCCAAGTATTGTGGCAAACTCAGAAATGTGAATGTGTGATGTGAATGAACCTTGTGAAAAGGTCGATGAATGTGAATAATATTATGAATATATATATTGCAGGACTGTTGAGAGGGGATGTGCTGAAAAAGAGACAATGATGGCTGAAGAAAGGTGGTGGAAGGCACCTGGAAAGGTGGCATTAACCTACACCGAAACCAATATCGTATTTGGACTTCACTGGCCCGGAGAACCAAGAGCGGCTCGCTAGCCCCAAATTAAATGACTCGCCAAGTTGGTAGGTAAATGGCTCCTCATGAGTAATGAGGGATGGGGGTGAAACGCCCATCCGTAGAGTCCTCATACATGACCACCACGAGGAAAATCGTGCCACACGCAACCTCGTCGAAAGGAGAAAAGGCAGGAAGAGTGGGCGATCAAGGGGTAGATGCGAGGGAAAGAAAAATGAGAACTCTGGAAAAATACAGAGGGAGTGATAGCATAGAATAAGGAGAGTAACCTTCATTCTCGGTCACTGGCAAACAGAGACTCAGTCTCGCAGCATCATGGTCTCAGCTCGAGGCTGGCTAGTGGTAAATCCGTTGGGAGTTGTTGGGCCTACGATTGGATGGAAACAAGCACCCCTCTCAGCAGTTGCAAACACACCTGGTGTTATTTCTAATAAGTGTTTTACATCTTGTATCTTGAAGCTTATATGCTGACATGTATACTCATAGTTTGTGCAATTTACGAATGGTTTGAGTATAAGACTGTCTATGTGGTGTTTTGATCAGAAATGGTGGTTGCATTCCTTTATTGGAAGGACCACGTATGGATTATGTATTTAGATAGATTTTTATATATGTATATTGAACTAATTTGGACTTCAAGTTTGCTTTCGAGAAATCTATGCCCTTATTCCTCTCCGGGAATACCCGGAATAGATCTCTATGGCTTATGTTTATAGATAGATTTATGTATACGTATATTGAACTAATTTGGACTTCAAGTCTGCTTTTGGGAAATCTATACCCTTATTCGTCCCCAGGAATACCCGGAATCGATCTCTCCACAGAGATACCCTTCTCGAAAAGCTTACCAAGAACCTGAAAATGATTTGAAGGCACAAGTCTCAGTAATCCTGTACGAGGAAGAATGGGCCTCTCAAAATCCTGAAATAGTCATGTAGGGATAAGTATCAATTGAAGGACGATATCCTGTTGGAAGATCTGCGACCATTCACGACCATTAGATTGGAGGAAGAAACTAGGGTGTTAAATGCCTTAACCCTTTTCCTCTATCTTCGTGAGTAGAGAAGAAATTGGGACCGTAGATCCCCAAGGTCCATAGGAGTATCTTGACCATTGGTTTTTCCACGTCCAGGGAGCAGCGGGAGAGTGCACAGTGTGGGACAGATCTGAACCGTCAGATCTTAGTTAGAAAACCTGATAACCGTTGGATCTGTCAGGAGATGTATGAGGGTTAAGCCCTCGTGAATAGAGGCAAAAGTCTCAAAAGAGGAGTTGGTATTGGGATTTCGGAAGTCCTGATGACGAGAGGCCAGGAAAATTCACAATGAAAGTCCCGAAATAGATCTGAGTCGTCCATCTGGGAGGAGGACACGTGTCACGAGATCACCCATCTCGGGATTTTCGACTCTGGGATTTCAGAGGTCTCGTTGACAAGAGATCGGGACACTCCATGGTGGAAGTCCCAAAATAGATCTGGACCATCTAATTAAGGGAGGACACGCATCGTGAGATCACCCATATCAGATATTTGGACATTGGGAAACAAAAGAGGAAGGTGAGCATTTTGACTTTGCACCTGGCGAAGTCCTGAAACAATTTGGACCGTCCATCCATGGAGGACACGTGGCGAAGATTGAGAGTCCATTAGTATTTTGGATACCGGGGATTCAAATTGACAGAGGATCTGTGTCACTGGGGGTCACAAGTCGCCAAATCGCGAAACGAAGAGGACCATCCATCTGAGGGAGGACATGTGGCAGCAATCCAGGATTTCAGAAGAGTCCCAAAAGGAAGAGTCCATCAAGATTTCGCAAATCGGGAATTCGAGAGTCCCATTGACAAGAGGTCAGGCTCTTGTATTCATAAATTCCAAAAGAAAGAGGACGAAGGTCTTATGAGGAGTGGTCACCTGGATCAAGGCATAGCCAGGAGGGCTAATGTGACAAAGGCCACTTTGGGAAATCGGAAATCGGGAATTCAAGAGTCCTGTTGACAAGTAGTCAGACTCTCGTACTGATAAGTCCTGAAGGGAATAAGACTGTGGTCTTATGAGAAGTGGTCATACGAGCCAAGGCATAGCCCAAGGGGCTAATTGTCGATTGAAGCCTTTTTTGGTGTTACGGCATTTCAAGG
>JZKD02S0426546.1:151360-171895 GCA_000966675.3 Picea glauca
GAAGGTTAACCCTAAAATGAGGAAAATGGGTTAAGTGGTCAAGTGGCTATTGGATACATGGACAAGTGGAAAATTGGGCAAAGTTTGACATAGGTGACTATGTGGACAAAGTGGCTATGCGGAGAAAGTGGCCTAGAAGATGCTTCTAAGGAAGCTACTTGGAGAGTATAAAAAAGAGGCAAGGGTATCTTGTGAAAAACAATCTCTTGAGAATAGCTTGAAGATCTATTCTGAGAGAGAGAGATTGACTAGCGGATCTCATGGACGGATCAAAGTTTCAGTAAGTCTGAGATCATGACGGCAAAAGTTTCGGAATTTCAGAAACCCTAGTTTCTAAAGGAGTACACAAGCAGTAGTGGGACAGAGCGCGTACATACGTGGGCTACAGAGAGGAAGAACTCGTACACACGTTGGATGAAGGAAGGCAGAGTGTGTATAGTTGGATGAAGTCATGAAGACTTGAGTGTGAGTTGATGCCAGGTTCTTAAAGTCTGAAGCAAGTTCCAGATATGCATTCTATGGGCTCAGATCTGCCATAGAAACTCTGGTATGGTTACATAGTTGTCTTGATGGATACTCTTGCTTATTGTATGGTGAATTCTTAAGGGATCTTTGGTATGGTTGTTGTGATATGGTTATGTTGGTCGATTGATAGAGTGAGAAACACTCTTATGGTTTAGTACTGATATGACTGCCATAGTATATCGGTTTCTTATACATGATTAAGTAGCATTCATATTGTATGGTTGAGGAGCATGATTAAGTTGTGGGAGAGCATATATGTGTTGTGATTGGACAATGAAAGACAGAATTAGATATGACTGAAGGCTGCAAAGGATCTGAGTTTTTCATAGAGAGAAAAACCTAATTACTCAGAAGGCATACGCGGGTTGTAGTACAGATTGGCCACGTACATACGTGAGTTGTACTACTAGTAGGATGTGTGTTGCACTACTGACAAATCGCGTACATGTTGATAGATTTTTATCTCTTGAGGATTGATTCCTCTTCTCAGCTGGTGCTTAGTTTTGTAAGTTGAGTCTTGCATTGTAGAGCTGGTGCTTTTGTGGAGTTGTAACTCTATTCAGTTGTTGTTGATAACCCAAGGATTGTAGTCTGTGATAAAAATAAAATTGTACATACATCTTGTGTTCTTTGTGTTCCTTGTGGTGATGATGTATTGATGATATTTGTTGCTAGTATATGTTGTTGATGTATGTTCACATTTAATTGGTTATAAATGACAACAATAAGTGATGAGTAATTGGTGATTGCTAACTAAGGAGTTTTGTGAAGGGGAATTTTTAAAAATATCCCTACACTGATTCACCCCCCCTCTTAGTGTGGTCGGTGTGTCCAACAGGAGCACCATTCTTCTAAAATGCTAAAAAATGGTCAAATGTTCTAAGGAAAATGTGTGTTTCCATTTTCAAATGATGGGGATTCTTCTTCCAACATGACTTAGGGATTGTGACAAATGTTTTCATGGTTTCAATGGGTGGAGACACCTAGAAAAATGAATGTGACACTTGGTAGGGTTCATACGAAACTTGCGACAGTGCATGCAACACTTAACAAGGTGCATATGTCTCTTTGTGACACTTAGGACACTTAGGTGCGAAACTCAAGTGTGACATTTTTATGTGTAACAATACACGCTGGTACATATTAGTTATAATAACGCATCATTATGTACTATTGAAAAAACCTATCATTCAGTAAATGATATAACGTATAATATTATTTATCGTTTCAAAATTGTATCGTTCTCATGTTTGAAATATTAACTGATGTGCTAAAAAACAATTTCATATCGGTGCATTACTTTTATTATATGCACCATGAATCTAAATATTATTTGCACATCTATGCCTTTACTATATTATACGCACTAGTGCATACTAAAAATAGTGTTGTCGACATATCGGTTGTACTAATTACAGAAACACTAGGACACATTCTATATTAAATGCACCAAGTCTCCGAATAACATGATCGCACTGGGGCTAACTATAACTTAATCGCATCGGGACGTACTAATCCTAAAGCACATTGATGCTAACTATAACTTAATCGCACTGGGGCAAAAAATTCCTAAAGCGCATCGGTGCATCATAAGAGAAGAATGCAGAATCAATTCATAGTAATTATAAGAGCATCGGTGCTCTGCATAAAAAAAAAAGGTAGAACCAATGTGCAATAGTTATAAACACACCAGGGAATTGTTTATTATATTCAAGTCCAAAGCATTTTGATTATGTTATTGTAAAGGTGTATTTTATTATATTAATGTACCAGTGCGAGTTTTTCAATACCACACCGATGTGTTTTGACAAGAAACACACCAAAAAAAAACCTCCACTAGAACCTCAACTCACCCAAATTTTTTTAGTTATATAGAACATTTGCTAAAACCTCTGCAACTAATAGAGGAGGTTGTAGCAGAGGTTTTTTTGAATTTTTTTTCCAAACTTTGTTACACTAAAAACCTCCGCTATAAGGTGTTCTCCATGTAGTGTACAAAGAAAGAGGCACTCTCTATGGAGTTGCCTTTAACATGGTGGCATGTATGGTTGCTACAGAATATTTCCTCCTCTTTTATGCTCACAAAATACAACTCTCAAATATTATGCTCATTTATGGAACAATATATAATGCAAAACAATGGAACCCCCTCTCCTCCTAGTGGCCCAATATTTAACATAGCCTGATAGTCATCTAGGGATAGGGTTTTGAATTCCTCAACCCTCAATTGTGATAAGGTTGTTTTGGACCTTCTAGAATATTCTTGAAAGTCCATACATGTCTAGCCCCATATGCATGAGTAATGGGTCTGATGTGGCATCCTCTCACACCATGGTGATCAACAAAGTAGGTCAACTTGTAGGAGGCATGACTTTTGCATATGAGATCTGATTGACGTGATTTTTGAACCGTTGGAAAGGTATCAATGTGTAGAATAGAATAACGAGCTCTTGTCTCTTGCTGAAAAGTTTTGACCCCCAAAAATGTCATTTGATTCCTCAAAATGGATTCGGGAGGTTTCAAACCCCAATTTTCCAAACTAGGACTTGTCGTTAAGATAACCTTGCAAGCTAATGCCCCCAAGTTCTTCCACTCTAAAATCATTGAGATAGATGAAAAATAATATAATAATCCAATTTGGATCAGTTCTCATTGTCTAACAATAGTGTCAAATGCAAGTGGCTCTTGAACATTTGGGTGGATGTCTTCTGTCTCTTATGGCTGCAATTTAGTTTTTTCTAGCAATGGTGGAAAATGTGGTTAAATCAAGTCCACAATGCATATTAGATGTAAAATTGTTATGGTGAAACGCTAAGCCCTAAAATCATTTCCCCCAATTTTCTCAAGTGTGGTGTAAGGACCATACATCAAAGGCTTCGACTTCCTCAATAGGCCACTAAATATTTGTTTTTGTAGATGCAACTAGAATTGATCCACGATATGGAAGAAACATGGAATATGATGCTTATCATGTCAAGCCTTAATTTTTTCACTTGATCCCTGCAACATCTCTTTTGCTTGTTTCTATCCCTCACAAACCTTTTCCTTGAACTTGAGTGTCTTGTCAATTTATTTCTATTCATGATATATGTTGATAGAAAATGTGGGTTGACTAACTAAGTCAATAGGAATTAATCATTGAAATCAATAACATACTTCGAAAGGGATCTTTCCTATGGAAGTATGCTAAGCTCGATTGTATCTATTTTGGATGTATGGAAGACTCTCATCCCATGTTCATCAATTCTTGTGGTTTTATAAACCAAACAACTATACCACCATGTTTGACAACTTTGATCTACCCATCTATCCAAGTATGGAACTCTGTCAACATGGTAGTTATGTATCTAGCTACACCAAAGTGTCTTTGAAAATATGTTGACAAATATGACATTTGATCAGTGATGGTTTTAGTCATTAAAATCATAAGAACCCCCATACTTTCAAAATAAAACTAAATTTGTTCAACACAAATACAATTGCACCCATAACAACATGAGATAGTGTAACCCCATGGAGGTTTGCTTCAATTTCCAATGGTCAACACCACTAAACATTACATATCCAAGTCCTAATGTTAAAGACACATGTTTGTCTCTTTATAGAAATAATTTTAAAAATGTACTTCTTTTATTGAGAACACCCAAAATGTTCAACACCAAGTTGAAGAAATTTTGTGACATGCTTCAACTAATAACAAATTGTGACATGATAAGCATTGTTTCACACTCAATTTATCAATTAGGGATGAAGTCTAGATTGAGATTACAAAACGTAAATTCAAAGGTCCACATCAAAAGATTTAATAACTTCAATATGGCCTTTACACTATCACCAAGCAATGTGGTATTAATGCTTTCAAGTTCAACTTGCCACTCTACATTGGTATGCACCCATTTTCCAATGTTAAATAAACTCTTACAACATCACAATCATTTGTTGCATGGGAACATGATAACACAACTAGATCCTCTAGTTGAGATTAATCCTAAGTTTAACTCTCGAACTTGTTTTGACCAAGTCATGGATTGGGTTACTCAACACACCCAAAAAAAGGATACAAAAATCTATCACATTGCACAAGTTGGTCAATTTCTCGCAAAGGTTGAGTATTTTACACTTAAGCAGGCATGGTAGAAGTTTCGTTGGTTGGTAGGCATCACCATAGTTTTTTTGCATCCACATCAAATTCTACTACATTGAGGACCAACAATTTCACCTCGAATGTAATGGGGACCATTGCTACTCTAGGGGTCTCTTGATCAGTGTCTCAATGTGAATATGGTTCATGATAGGTCCTTATCAACTTCTATTATGGGCAAGATACTAGTCACAATAGGTTTTTTTATGGATCTATTTACGACATACTCTTGCTCCTCATCAACACAACCAAAAATTATTTCTCAATAAGTATTATACACCATACCCTTGATAATTCAAAAAGCATAAAATTGTTCTTTGACAACTCAACATTCTCAAACCTAATTAGTGGAATCTCGCCATTTTGACTTACAAAGTGTCTATCATTCAAGGCTATTAAAGTTGACCAAGTCATTTCCAACTTTAATGATCAAATTATAAAGCTCTCTCGTGAAAGCTTCACCTTCTCTATCAAATGGGATTGACTCAAAAGCTGTATTTCCAACCTTTCTCACATTTTGTTTTTTGTAAAACAAGGATCCGCACCCTCTTCCCTCAAGCTTCCACAAAATTCGATCCACACCCACATCTAAAGGGCTTCCACAACTATCCAATTTAAAATTTATTCGAGGCCACTACCTTCCTTTCATATTCCCTCCTCCACCCTTGCATTTCATTATGGTTGTTTCTTTATTCATGGATCACCTCGCACTTTCTCATGAGTTTGAACAACTTTTGGGTTGGATTGGTTCTCCACTCATAGCCTAACTAAAGTAACATGTTCTCCATTTACAGACTCTTTGAGGGATAATTCTAGTTCAAGACTAAATATTAGATTTCATTACAATTTCTCCAACAAAGTGAGGAATCACATGTCTTCATAGGATTTTAGGGATTCTTATCAAGATTAAATATTAGATTTCATTACAGTTTCTCCAACAAAGTGAGGAATCACATGTCTTCGTAGGATTTTAGGGATTCTTATCTTCCTACAAATATATCCAATAATAGAACCTGTTCATCTCTAATCTTGGATAGAATATTGTAATACAATTTTATATGTGTGGAGTATTCTCTACATTAGTGTCTACATTGTTTTATTTGATAGTAGTTTTGGTTACTTTTTGTGGATAATATTTGGAATTATTTATAGATTGTGGACATATCCTCTATATTGGAGAAAGATAAAGATATCTCCTACCATGCAATAGTGTTGTTCAGGGACTATTCATCTATAATTGGATTTACATCAAAGGTGAGTATGGAGGGGAATGCAACCAATAGTTTCACATGGTTATTCTCTATCTATGAGTATAGAGGGGAATGCAACCAAGAGTTTCACGTGGTTATTCTCTATCTAACCAATGATGGGTGGGGAATGGCTAAGATGGTGCCATTTGTAACTGTACGAGGAAGTTCTATGCTAGTTTACCAAGGGTTCTCACTATTTATTTAATTTATTTTTTTTATTATTAGAGTTGACTATTGGTGGGATAAATAATAGAATGTAAACAAAACTTTTCCCAAATCACTTAAAAAAAAGTTAAAAGAAGCCACATAAATATATTTTTTTTCCCATTAAAATAGTAAAAATAGTTTCGCATAGAAGTATAGAGTAACCTCGTAAATATTTAGTATACGAAAACTTAGAATACATGTTATGTGACATAATTTTGTAAAATCAAGGTTATATTACATAATTTACTCATCCCAATTAAATAAAGCAATTAGGTGGCTCCTATATGCATAAGTTCGACATGTGGTTGCAAGAGGGCTCATGGGCCTTAATTATTGCAACTAGGATTTGACATTAAATGTAGAATTTGTCCAAGTGATGCTATGCGATAATATTTGTTCATTTAAACACATAATATTTGTTCATTTAAACACATGTATTAAGATATTTTTTATAAACATAATTTTGTTACTCTTTAAATGGAATAACAGTAAACATAACAAAATATTAAGAAAAATACCTCTACTTTAATTGAAATTGATCAATTGCAGGGTAGTCCAGTGAGTATTAGGAGATGTCTCCAAAGCCTTCTTTCACGACTTGCAAAAAGTGGAACAAAATTATCCTCCCAACTAACTATGAGCATGGTTGGCTTCCTAGCTCCAATAAACCTTTTGGTCTCTTGGCCCTCCTTCCTCGTGACTCCAAGAACAACAATGCAAATATGCTCTAAGAAGATTGTCACAAGAAAATATTTCTTCCAAGAATTATTCCATCTCTCAACAAGATGCAACCTCTCAACCTTCTTTTTCCTCCCCAACGCCACTCCATCTTCTCTATTTATCAAGTTTCCATACCCTCCCTTCAAGTCTCCTCAACCACGCTCATTAATAGCCATCGACCTCCCCCTTCTATAGTTTTGGGAAAAAAGTAAAAAGATAAAATATTAAATGACTCACATAAAAAAGCAATAAATAGAATGAAAAGTCTTTATTCTTATGCTAGCTTATAAATGCAACTTGCCAATTTTCCCCAAATTTTATGACAACCCACCATACCCATTTAATTCATCATACCAACCAAAAATCAAATTCAATGAAGGTATCTAATGCTACTAGATATTTATGTATGCAATATAATATACATAATAATTAAAGCAAAATATCTAATAACCTAGCTTAATAATTAATAAATCAATTAAGTGCGCTAGTGTACATGTGCAGGGTATGTATGCATATCTATTGTACACATAGCTTGTGCATGTACCAGCGATAAACAATCATTATCCCTAGTGCATAGTTCATGTATGATCACAACAAAGTATGCAAGACAACAAATCAAGTAAATGCATCATTTAGTAATCTTAACTAACAAAATTACAATAGTTCATCAATAATTGATCATCATACTCAAAATATCAAAAGGAAATCAAAATGAGTGTTTTAAACATGGTAGGAACCAAGTGCGGAAAAAGAGTGGCACATCAAATTCCCAAGCATCATTTTCAACTAACTTTGAATCATCCTTCCTCCCTAACCTACTTCTATCTTCCACATCCTATCATTTCCTCTATTGGACTATGTTGGAGCATAAACTATATTGATTTAACTATAAATAGAACCTATAAGAGGAAGTGTTAGCTATCTCAACCAAGCTTCCCCGGCAGGAAACTAGCGGTCGCCATAATACGTTTAAAGGAGCATGTCTTAACACAACCCTCCCACAACTCTAGGTTTCGTAGGATAAATGATCGGAAATACCTCAACCCCTCTTGATAATATTTTGGTCAAAAACATACTCAGTGAGAAATACCTCCACCCTTTTTGATAAAACTAAGGCCAACACCATATATCAAGTCATACAATGTAGCTACTATTCTTAGAGTCACATGATCGAACAACCACTATACGCAAGTTATGTGTCCTGTCAAAACAACACATACCATAGATCATAGCAACATTTGAAATCATAAATTAAATCATAATTAAAAATTATAGTATAGGTTATCTTCATGATGTCTACGACAACCGAGTTACCTTAGCACTACATTCATTTTGTTGTTACATAACTCATCAACATGTAGGTTAGCTCACCAATAACCCATATCCATGCAAATAAATCACAAATTTCATATGAGAATCCATATTTGTATTGACATTCAATTAAGAAATGTATGTTTATTTACATCATGCCCCGTATATGTTATACATTCACAACACAATTTTGAACTGGTGTGCTTGTACCAAAATTTCACATTTTAATTTGCATGTTTAAACAATACACATAATATTTTTATCATGAAATTATAACACAAAAAATAACAGTATGCAACACATAAATAGGTCCATATGTACACATCTCTAATGTCTATATTAGTCTAATTGAGCTCGAATATATACTCAACAATGAATTATTGACATGAGTAAAATCAAAGTTCTAATTGCCTAAGGTCAAAATATGGGGTGTTGCAAGTTGAAGTATTTACTATATACTATTGGAGCCCCAAACTACTCTATTGCAAGAATGTGAAGTGTTACACCTAAAAATAGGAAGGAAAAACTATTATAATTCTACTAATTTTCTAGGTAATTCTTAATCTTATCCAGTTTTTAATAATCTCTATGGGATTGTTTCCTTGTATCTATTCTCTATATTAAATATCCTTACAAATATTTGTTGCACCTACAAATGAGGGCCTAGAAGTTTCCCTTTAGCTATATTTGACTCCTTAGTATCCTCCTCCACATAGATATGTTAGTTAATATATTCTTGGTGGTCCTCATTGTTGTGTATGCCCAAATTCCATCTATATGGTGCCTCAAATTCTATTTGTATGTATCTATCTAGTGGACTTCACTTGATTCCATTTTTATAAATCCCCATACGAATGAAGCATGGGATATTGGAGAATCGTAGTTTATGGAGTGAAAATGGAGTAGAGTGAAAAGAATGGTGAAGGGTCAAAGTGGGACAAACTTCAAAGTGATGTATTAATGGAGTGGTCACATAATGGTTATGGAGTAATAACTTTTCTCCAAGTAGAACATAGTGCAACCAAGAACAAAATGAGAGCTAATAAAATGATAGAGTATGATTGATCCTAAAATATCACAGAATCTTCTAGTGGTGCAAAGTAACTCAAAATATGGTGGTGCAGAATCCCATGGAGTACAAACTTGAGGTGGATCTGGGAGTATCATATAACTACAAAGCATTGAGTGTAACAAAATATGATACAACTCAAGTAATGCAGAGTCATAACTTACCATGGAGTATCTTGTAATCACGAATTAACATGAAATCCAATGGAGTGCAAAATGTAATTCACAAACAATATGCATAGTTTGGGATCATAAAGCAACATGGAGCAACCTAAATTTCCCAAGATTTAATATGAAAAAATTATATATTGTTGGTTCTATTTTATTGGATGAAATCATATTGAATAGACACTTAAATATTGTTGATAAGAGGTTGTTTATGGATAAAAATAAGATAGATGATCATGTGCAACATGGCTTCATCAGTGATATATGTTGGCTTCATTGATCACTAGAAGTAGGAAAATCCTTACACTAGGTTCCTTCATCGAAATAGGAGTCACCTCCTAACTACCTAACTAAGCATGATACAACATGATACATATTTATTTGTTGAATTGTTGCCCCTCTCTCTATACTATCTACCTTGACTCTAACATATATTTCCAATTTTCCACTATGATCAGTGGGTTGGGAGATAATTTAATGACGATGTATGATATAGGGAATTGTCAACAAAGGACCATCTTCCTTGATTAATTCTTTCAATTCATTGGAGATTTCATTTTCTTTGAGTTCTAACCATTGTGTTGATGAATATTTTTGTCCCCAATCTACTTCAATTGAAGTTGTCAAGTTTATATGTTACATTGTTGCTTAATCTATGTACATTAGTAAATCTAATATTCTAAAAGGAGATTAATAATATTCTAAAAGGAGTCTAATAATTTAATTTTATTTATTAGCAATGATGGGATGTGTCAATTTGTTAGTTCATATGAGTTGATGTTAACCCTAATTGTTGTTGGAGATATTACACACTCACCTAGTATTTCTTTTCCTTGGTTGACTAGTCTACATTGAGGGCGTCCCTGGTCAGAGATATTCTCCCCTAGATCAAGATATTATCTTATAGATGAGGGTGCCACATTCTCTTTAGTCTTTACTCAGTTGTACTTCAATTAGACTAGTGGAGTGGAGTCTTGCATGGAAACCTTGCTATTATCACCAAGTGTTGCATTCTCACCTCGGTATCATCACCATGAGAGCACACTTACCTTGGGATCATCACCAGCCAGGAACTACACATGTGCATGCTAGATTCTCTCCTCACTCCACTTGTGATTAGCTAGTTAACTAATGACTACATGGCCATTTAACTAGGACTATATGGAAATTCACTCAAGATTTAGTTAATGAATGCTCACATCTCTCTAGATCACTACTATGGTGCATCGGTTTTCTCATGTAGAGTATATCATGTGTATTTTTACCATTCTCGCATTTGGTTAATACAATTATTTATTCTCTCTCTCTCTCTCTCTCTCTCTCTCTCTCTCTCTCTCTCTCTCTCTCAATTCACAAGCTTTGTACGAATTGTTACTAGCTAGATTCTCTATGGAGGTTTCACCACAATTATACTTGTTATCAAAGCCCACATGTCACTAGGATCAAGGTGCACAAGAACTTTAATTCCATTTTTGGGAGCAAGATGCAGAAAGAAAGAATGGAGTTATCGACAACAATTATTTTCAAGCCACATAATTATTTCAAGTGGAAGCTAAAATTTCAACACCAACTCAGATGCAGAGGATTGTACCGAATAACAATTGCTACATAGGTTGAGCCAACATCATCTGTCGAGAAAAATATGTATCTCAACCACATGGATGAGGCCCACGGCCTTATTTTCATGCCAATATCCCCTGAGCTATTGTTTCACATTGAAGATTGTACTACACCATGTGATATTTGGACAAAAGTGGAAGATCTCTTTGGAAAATAGGACGATATGAGAGGCCATATGTTTGAGGTAGAGTTGAATTCCTTGGATTTGAGAAGCTTTGATAACATCCAAGACTTATTCATGAAGTTCAAGTCCCTTATTATTCATCTAAAAGGATGTGATATTGACAAATCTACTCAATACAATCAGTTGATCCTTTATATTTTGTCAAAACTTGGTCTAGAGTATGTTGTGTTTGTCTCAACATTCCATACAGTGAGATTCAATTCAAGAGTAGCATGGAAAATTCCTACATTATATCTGTTTAATGAGTCCCTAACACATGAGAAATATAATCTCATCAAAATGGGGACAATCAAGGGTTCCAATGTGCATGTTGAAGTCCAAACATGAAAGGAAAGGGAAAGGTGCATTATGAACACAAGAAGGAAGAAAAATCCAAACCCTTCGATGATTCCCTCGGATCCAAAGGTGGAAATAGAAAGAAAGGAAAGTCAAAATGTGGTTACTACAACCGCGACTATCATCCTGAATAATCATGCATGAAAAAGACAATATATCTCATGGTGAAGGCACTTCAACAGAAAAATCTTGGGGATTGCATTCTTGAGAATGACAAGAAGAAGCTTGGAAACCAATCGTTAGACAAAAGAGGTCATTATCATTCTTTAATTGATATTCATTCTTTTCCCAATGCATGGATCCTACATTCAGGCACATCCCATCACATGGAATCCACATGAACTATTTTATCTTCCATTGTTTCATGTATGGTTCCTCCCATACTTATGGGTGATGATACCCAGTGGAGGTCACTAGACAAGGGAGAGTAGAAATCCAACATGGAAGTTTTGAGAATGTCTTGCATGTTCAAAAACTCTTCATGAATATACTCTTTGTTTATTAGATAGTGCATTCAGGAATAGAAAAAAAGGTGGAATTCACACCTAATTTTGTAACCATATATGACACATGCATGATAACTCCAAGATTGTTGTTGGTGAGGTAAATCACCAATCTTGTTTGTATACATTTAGTAATTGTATTTCTAAGTCTGATTCTTCATTACTATTGACTCATGATGATAATGATAGTATACTATGGCATGAGATATTTGGTCATCTAAACTTCAAATACATGCAGCAACTTAGCAAATAGGGAATGGTCATGGGATTTCTCGACATACACTTTTCCAAAGGACTTTGTCAAGGTGTTCTTGGAAAACATACTCAAGAGAAGTTTGAGAAATGGAAGGCTTGAAGGGCCTCCTCTCCCTTGGAGATTATCCATTGTGATCTAATGGGACCCTTTCCTCATCCTTCCATTAGCAAAGCTAGGTATGTTCTTACATTTATTGATGATTTCTCATGATACACTTGGGTGTATTTTCTCAGGAAGAAGTCCAAAGTTTTTTAGCATCTCAAAGAATTCAAAGCACATGTTGATACTCGGTCCAGGAGGAAGATCAATATCCTCCGCACAGACAGTGGGGGGGAATATGTGAACTGAGATGTTTAACATCTTTGTTTAGATGTAGATATACAGTTGCAACATATAGTACCATACACTCTGCAACAAAAATGGGTAGATGAGAGGAAGAACAAATCCCTCAAAGAGATGGCCACGTGCACGCTGCATGCAAGGTCGCTTCCTTCCCAGCTTTGGGTTGAGGCACTTAACTGTGCTAACTACATTCAAAATAGATATTCTCATATATTTTTTAAGGACAGGACTCCCTTTGAGGCTTGGAGCGGTAGAAAATTGGAAGTCACCCACTTTTGAATATTTGGATCACGAGTGTGGGTCCATGTCCCCTCTAGAAAGAGGAAAGAATTATATCCTCACAGCGTCGAATGAATATTTGTGGGATATCCTGATGGTGTGATAAAATGGATGTTGGCATGTCATGCAACTTGAAAATCCGATCAATGAAAACTTGTGCAACTAGAGCTAGCGTAAAAGGGTGTGGTAAGGAACAAAAATGCGCATACTTGGAGAGGTGGTCGACCACTACCACTATGACTGACTTTTTACCCACTTTGGGAAGGCCCACTATGAATTCCATGGATATGTCAGTCCAAATAGAAGTTGGAATGGGTAACGGTTGGAGAGCATTGGGAGCCTTGACAGTTTCACCTTTATGGCATTAACAAATATCACATTCCGTGACAAAGGTCAGGATATCCTTCTTCATACCTTCCCAAAAAAAAGAGTGGCGAGCACAAGCATAGGTATTTTGGAATCTTGAGTGACCCGCAAGAGAAGAAGAATGCAACTCATTTAATATTTTGAGCTTGAGTGTTGAATCGAGGGACAGAACCAAGTGATCCTTATATCTGAGTACATTGGATTTCCAAGTATAGTCGATGGGAGGGCTAGTGTTAGCTTGAAGTCGTTGAATTATCTATGAGAAAGTGGGATGGGAAAGCCATTCATGTTGAACTTCATCAATCCAATGAAGGATTGGTAATGATAGAGAAAAGGGAACCTTCATATTCATATTATATGGACAATGCATCTACCACTACATTGTCTTTTCCTTTGTTATAGATGATCTCATAATCATAGCCCAGCATTTTGGTTAGCCACTTGTTTTGTTTTGGGTATGACAATCGTTGCTCAAGGAAATACTTGAGACTATAGTGATCGGTTTTGATCTCAAAACGATGCCCCAATAGATATGGTCACCAAGTGTGTATGGCATGGAGAATGGCCATCATTTCCTTTTCATATGTAGATTTCCCCAAATTGCGACCACTCAA
Organism: Picea glauca; assembly: GCA_000966675.3. Lineage (NCBI taxonomy): Eukaryota > Viridiplantae > Streptophyta > Pinopsida > Pinales > Pinaceae > Picea > Picea glauca. The sequence continues at coordinate 165,251 of JZKD02S0426546.1, forward strand.
ATCTTGGATAGTGAAAGAAAGAGGTCAACTCTCTTGGGTGAGAACTGCACCAATACGAGTACCTAAAGCATCCAAATCGACAACAAAATCTTTTTTGAAATTAGGAACTACTAAGACGGGGATAGTACACATGGCTTGCTTCAAATCTAGGAAGGCTTGCTCGGTTGCAAGGGTCCGTTGAAATGCATTCTTCTTAAGAAGTTTCGTCAATGGCCGAGCAATTTTGTCATAATGGTGGACATATTTCCTGTAATATCTTGTGAGGCCAAGGAAACCCCGAAGGATTTTCAAGGTCTTAGGACGTGGCCAGTCCTGAATGGCTTGAATCTTGTTTGGGTTCACCTGTACTCTGTCACGGTCAAAAATGTATCCCAAGTATTCGACCTCACTTGCCCCAAAAGAACACTTGGATTTTTTGACAAACAATTGATGGTTCCATAACAGTTGGATTAGTTTGTCCACATGTTGAATATGGGAATCCCAAGTGCAGTTGTAAATAAGAATGTCATCAAAGAAAACGAGAAAAAAATTCTGAAGGTAGGGATTCAATATTTTATTCATTATACTTTGGAAGGTATATGGAGCATTGCAAAGCCCAAAAGGAATTACCAAGAACTCATAATGGCCTTCATGAGTTCTAAAATCATTCTTTGAAATATATGCTTCCTTCATCCTAAGATCCAATTTGGTGAAGAAACAGGAACCCTAGAGCTCATCCAATAGGTTATCAATGACATGAATGGGAAACTTATCCTTAATGTCTAATTTATTAAGGGCATGAAAAATTGGACACATGTGCCAAGAACCTTCTTTCTTTAGGACCATTACGATAGGGGAGGATTATGGGCTAGCACTTGGGAGAATTACTCCAGCTTCCAATAATTCTTGCACCTTTTTTCTATTTCATTTTTTTAAGCAAAGGAGTACATGTAGGGGCATACATTGGGGGTTGACTGTCAAGAAGGAGGGGGAGGTTTTGATCATGCTCACCCCAGGATGGGGGTAATTTCGTGGGTATCTCAAAGACCGGGTGGTGCTTGTTCAAGACGTGTTGCAGGTCATGATGGATTGTGGAGAATGATAGCTCTTGTGCCTAGATGGAATTAACTAATCACCCCATGATGACCTTTCTTCAGAAGTTTCTCCATTCTGTGAGAGATGATAATTCTGGGGACCTAGCATGAAAGCCACGAAGCGTATAGGTGTGATCCTCTTGAGTAAAGAACATATATAACTCCTGATAATCCATGGTAATCGGTCTCAAAGTCAACAACCATTCAACACCTAAGAAAATATCATAGCCTCCCATGGCAATGGAAAACATGTGAGTTTTTAGGGTATAATCACCCATTTGGAGTTTCACATTCTCACAGTAGCCCCCACGTTTCATTGTACCACCATTAGCTATGATAATTGGAAAATTAGAAATTGGTCGAATAAAACAATTGACAACCTTGACAACCCTGCGATGAATAAAAATATGAGTGGTGCCACTATCATTCAACTCTAGTACCAGTCATTATTTGATGTAGCCTTTGATCTTTACTGTCTATGGAGTAGAAATACTAGCGAGGGAATGGAGAGAGATGACAGGTTATGGTGGATCCTCAGGAGGTGCAGCGACTTCTAAAAGGGGTAGAGTAGGATTAGTATCCTTTGGATTTGGGGCCTCATATGAAATTCGGTCCTCTGAGTCATCAATCTAGAAGAACTTTTGTTCATGAAATTTTTGTCCTGACGCATATTTGTCATCACAGAAATAACAAAGCCCTTGTTTCCTATTTATTTTCATTTCTGTTGGAGACACCTATTGAACCTTCAAGGTTTGAGTGGGAGCAGTGATAGCCCCTGGATGAGGATGGTTGGGAACTGAAGAATGAAGGTGATCAAAATCTGGACCAGGGGTCAAAATTTAGCTCAAAAATCAAAGTTCTCGTAATTGCCTCAAAACGAATGGGTGTGTATCCCTTGTCACCACGAACCCAACGCAACTTGTTTGGGTTCAAATGGATATTGGATGAGAGAGATATCATGATCTATTCGAATCGCCAAACAGGTAAAAAAAATGTGTTGACTGTACAGTCCATACGGATGTTGATGTGGCATGTATGTACGATGATGTGGCAGAGCCGTACGACATGTGGCGTGTGCTGAGTTGACAGTTGGACAAGTGATGTTGCAACACATGTCAATTTTTGGTTGGTTGTACGGTGACACATGGCCTAGTCATGGGCTGCCATGTGGCACCCTGTTATTGGTAATGGTTATGGGTTTTAAAAGTTTATGGGGTCCGTGGGGATCGAACCCTGGACCTCCTCTCCCATGCAAAGCCTTTGCAAAGTCTACACTACCAACGTACCACACCATGTATCTTGTTATATATGTGGGTTAAAATATATTTGAATTTGATTTGTGTAACGGTTGGCGTGGGGGTCCAGACTGGGGCTTATCCCCAGCCCCCGGTTGCACACTCCATTACATATGACCGACAGTTCATTTGCACGCAGGGTTAGATTTGTTAATGGTTACAACACCATAGCCCCGGTCGTATACACATATTGCATATGACTGTGTCTATTTGCACACAAATTTTGGAATTGGTTTTTTAAAATGGTTGTACAACCATACGCCGACACTTGTCGGTTATCCATTCACCTTTGAACGAAGCCACTTTTGCGATAGCGTGAGGTCGCATGGACCCTTGTGACCACGGCCTTGGCGATTAGGGGCTAGGCGCGCCCATAACTGTTCAACAGTTTGACCATTTTTGCAATTACGCACGTGTGCTAGGTGTTAGCACGATTTGGAGCGTGTGAGCTAGGTTGGCCACACAGAGGTGTGTTTTGGTGAACTGGAGACAACAAGCTTGAAGGAAGAAAATGGCAGGAGGCTTGTCTTCTTCATTTTTGGGCCAAATGAGGTGTCGAAAAAGCCTAGCTAGGGGTTTTTGGACGTTCTGAATCCATTGGCACTGTTTTCAAAGCCATTTGAAGACTTCTTTTGCAAGTTTTTAACCATTGAAGTTCCAGAGAGCTCTAGGGAGCTTGAAGCCCTCATTGATTGAGGTCATGCTCAGATGAGCCCATGTTTGTTTTCTGTGATTGAATAATCATTTTTGGCTAATTATTATGCTCTGAACACTTTGGGATAGGTTTCAGATCCATTTGAGGACTTTTACATGGTTTTTTTCCACAGAGAAGCTCAGGGAAGCTTAAGGCCACATGTAGAAGAGGTCATGCCCGGATGAGACATGATCCGTTTTCAGAGTTCTATTAGTCATTTCTGGGGTTTTTATGTATTATGAACCCAATGGTACAGTCATTATTTCCATTGGAGTTGAGTAGCAGCTTGTAAAAGAATCTTTGACAAATTAATCCCAGAGAGTCAAGTCCATTGAAGGAGGCTCAAGGAGATGTAGCCCAGAGAGAGGTGAACTCCTTTATCATCTTGTTATTGTTGTGAGTTTGGCGGTTTATTTGCTGCAAGTTATATTTGTTGTGCACTTATTTAAAACACATATTTAACCATTTAAAAGAAAACAATTCCTCACACATGAACATTTAAAAGAAGAAGCATAAACTTGGCACATAATCTATCTTGCATATTTTAACACATTGAGCAAGGTCCTATAAAGTTTTATTTTAATGAAGTAGAGGGTGCTTGCATAGCATAACAAGTCATCCCACTATTTCCAGATCAGAAGGGGTTGTGCCCAAAGAATGGTCTCAACTTCCAATGCTAATTTGCACGCCTGCAACCAAGCAATAGGATGATGCATGCAAACATGAGCACGAATTGCCTCAATTAAGCCACTTATGAAAGATTCCAGATATAATTCATCAAATAAGCCCTAAAATATGATATCCAACTATTCAAATGTTGCAATGAAATCGGCAACCGACCCTGTTTGTTTCAGCTTGGTGAGGCACCCCGAATAATGAGATTCCCCATCAAAATGTGAACAAACATCTTTGGTGAACATGTTCCAATTGGGATGTCTTAGATAGCATTTCTTATGCTAGTGCCACCATTTCTAGCATTCTTGATCTAAGTACAGAATGCATACATGTATTTTGGTCTCATCATCCCGAATATCATGGAGGGAGAAGTAGTGTTCCATTTGGGAGAATCACCCAGTTGGGTCAGATCCATCAAATTTTTGCATCTCCATTTTTGGCAGCTTATTCCAAGAGTTTGTAGAACCCCAAGGGGAGTGGGAATTATGAGTATTCTCATAATGAGAAGAATGAGGAGATTTAGAGTGGTAGTCATGGTGCTTACCCTTGTCAAGCAATCCAAGGTGTTGGTAAATAGCTTGCAGGTTGTTTTGTATGTCATCCATGTCTTGAAAGTACTTCTTGAGCTAGCTAAGGTCCCCTGGGGCCTGTTTGATCTCAGAGACATCGTCAAATAGTTGGGTTACCTTAGTGTCCCACTCATCCCCAGTCTGAGAGTGAGTGGTAGGGGCCATTATGGAGGCTTAGGGAGAGTGTTACCATAGTGATCAACACGAGATAAGAACTTTGATGGGATAGGTGACAAATAAGGGTGTCAGGAAGGAGATCAAGTCCACAAAAAGGCTTAAAAATAGTAGGTATCATTGTGATCAGGGAAAAAAGAGGAATCCAATGGGATAGGTTGCAAATAAGGGGGGTAATGGGATCGGGTCCATAAAAAGGATTAAAAATGATAGGCATCACTACTATTGGGGTGAAAAGAGGCAACTAATGGGATAGGTCTCAAATAAGGGTGTTGTAAGTACCCAAATTTTTTTTCAGATTCATACTCTGATCTGAATAATTTTGTAGTGTCAGAATGTACAAATTCTTAACAGGAAGAATGATGTAGGAATTTCACAACTAGAATGCACGAGGCTAGGTTGCACAACAATGGATCTTGTATGTGCACTTTCTATGTTGTTATTTTGTTGTTCTATGTCTCTCCCAAGGGTTATGGTTTGTTTCAGGGTACCTACAGATGAGGATTTTCCATGTGCTATAGATCTCTTATATACGTGTGGCATCAACAATAGTACTCGGCCCAATTTCTCAGGGCACCAACTGAGGAGGCTCGACTATACCCTTAGCCATACTACCCGATTACCCAAGTATTAGAGAGTATCTTCCTTATTGTTGTTCTCAATGACACTATAGCAGTTAGGCAGCCAATTGGTTGAGCTAAGCTGGTTCCAGGAGGCCTAGGAAAAGTATGTGCACAGGTGTTGTCTGATGCGCTACCACTCGAAGGGGTACCAACATGGGTTACAAGGGTTTCCAACAGATGTGTGCTTAAGAACCACTTCTATTTTCTGCATGTATGCTTCCCCAACCATGGATTTATGCGTTGAACGACGAATCTATGTGGTTTATCGACGTCAAAACACGTCACTACCTTGGAAAAAAAAATTCACGAACACTTCCTGCCCAGGAAAGTGCTCTGATACAACTTGCAATATACCTGGAACAATTAACAGAACAAGCAAATATATTGTGCAAGTAACAGGAACATAAAATATAGAGCATAAATATAATATCGATATCACAAGAAACTTATTTCACTTGCCTCTTTGAGGGGGAAACCTCCAAATGAGCAGAGCTCTCTTACAATAATCCTCAACAACTTACGATAGAGATATGCATTCTTTAAATACAGTTCACAACCAAAAATACCACGGGCCAATACCATGGGTAATCCATAACTAATTTATAACATTCCACTCACCAACCTTCTAACTAGTTATGGTCTTGATAATAATGAGGGTTGACCACTTATTACAATGACTAACTATGAGGGGTTAGGGACGGATCCTAACAGACCCAAAGAGCTATCTAGTTGTAGTCACACAGGACAATCCAACATTATCAATTCATCTCCCCCACCACTAGGGGAGCCTATATCTTCCTCCATGTCCGACGCATCCACATTCTACGTCGTCCCCTTCTGATTTGATTGTGTGCCACCAATGTGCGCTCCTACCTTTGGGTTGATCCGCGCATTGCCACCACATGATTCATCTCTCGGTTCGATATACGCACTGCCACCTTACGCAGAGTCAGTTTCTCTGCTTACCACACAACTTCTCTATGCACCACTCATTGGGTTTCTCAGTGTACCACCACTACACAGAGAGCCAAAATCCCGTCGAATTGCACCCCACCATATTGCGCGACCACTTCTCTTTGTGTCAATGCGTAATCATGTGATGCTTCCTCTTCCAAGTCCAATGGTGCACTACAAATTTATGCTCGTGCACCACACATGTACACTCTTCATCTTCTCAAGGTTGTGGCATACCGCAACAACCAAAGGGTACGTGCTTTGTCACCTAAGCCCTCACTACCACTATTGTCGCTACTGGTATCTTCAATTCCAAGCCTCTTCACAGGTATGTCCTCTCCTTTTCTCCACTCTAGCACAACATCCTCTCCCACACCATTATCTAGTGTGAGCTTACTCTTTATTCTAGGCATGACACCTCGTTGCGCACCCTCGACTAACTCTTCTCTATTCTTCTGCTCAACTCTCTCCCTCGGCTCAACTCTTCTTACATATATTTCGACTCTTTTTCTCCTCTACTCTTTTGGGTCCATTGAAGTCCTCACCTCATCTCAACAAATTTTTGGATCCTCCTCACTAGATCCATAC
>JZKD02S0426546.1:189188-210777 GCA_000966675.3 Picea glauca
CCTTCAATTTCAAGAATCTATTCATAACACCTAAGTTATTGTCTATTTCTCCTAATACATTTGGGATTGCATCTGCCACTAGCGTTGGCACTATTGTTGTTGCCCTGAAATCTGCTTCTGCTTTAGAAGCGAATCTGAATACACATCTTCAAGAAGCAGTAGCAAAATTAAAGGATGAGTCATTGAGATGTGTGATGTGTCTCAGTTGTTGGGCTCCAAACTGAAATTGAAATACAGTTCAATTGGGTCACAATAGAGAGGAATAGGGAGAGGGATCGATCACCTGTTGGTGTTGCAGCATGATGGCGGCCCAACCACGGTCATAAAAGTTGTATACTATGAATGTATTCTCTAGTTGGCCTCCCATGTCATTTTGTCTCATTTCACTATTAAACTACATGGCGATTGACAGGGTTATGTAACCATCATCATATTCTGTAACCTCATCCTCTTCCTCTGAACTTCCACAAATATTGCAATCCCAGGTTGGTAACGACCCAGATTATTTGGAGGTCATTCTTTTGATCCTATAATTAATATTGTTTTCTGGGTTTTAATTTCTACCCAAATGAATCAAGTTTGCTTGAATCACATTGCAAGCAAATTGCAAGAAATAAATATAAGAACAATAATTAGAAATGTAACTTCAGAAATTCGGACCATATGCATTGAAAGGAAATTCAAGGAGAAATTAATCTCAAGGGAAGAGGTAAGGTCTATTAACTAGAATTGAAACAATACATCAAAAGTTAAAGGTACTTTAAATTTAAATTCTTGTACAATGTTTCAATAATACGAGTTAAAACTGAATACGACCTTTAACAATTTTAGAATCCAAATTACAGTGCAAAAGTTGAAATATCTACTTTTTACTTTCACATAAAAACTTAAGAATGTGAAGTGTTGATAAAGGTAGAGTTCAGGGGCAGTAGGAGCAGGTGGGAGTCTTCATGATCCTAGGGAACAAGCAGGTACACTATGCCTGGGGGCTTGGGCTGATGTCTAACAGTTTTGTCCTACTCTTTATGGTGTGAATTAAATGTTGTCAAATCATGGGGAATGACAATTTCTTTGAGGCTTACTCTCTATGGTGTGTATTAAATGTTGTCAAATCATGGGGAATTAATATATTGATGGTCTTTGGGAATTTAATGACTATTATTTGGGCCATTAAATTCCAATCGAATCTATGAGGGCACCAATTACAAAGTCTGGTGGCACGAATCAAGCAAATTGTTCTTCAATTTGAACACATATCCTTATGTCATATAAGGAGATATGGCATCCTCTCCACATTCAGAGCAAATGGTCAAAATGGGGAGTTTCATTCTCTCTTTATTCCCTAGTTTGACAATGGCATATTACTCCATTAAATTAAAATGGTGATGTGTGACTTTAAAGGACATATGGCATGGCTATATCTGGGCCACCAAGAAGTGCGCCCCATTTCCTTGGCCACTCATGATGAGGGGGTGTTCATTAATTAGTATTGTAGTTAGTTTTAGTTTTTTCTATTGTAGATAATAGTTTTCTTCAACACTTTATGTTGCAAGCATTTAGTGCACTTTTAGCAATCATTGTTGTAAGCATTCAGTGAGTCGTTGCAACTTCTATTGTAATCAACTAATAACAAGAAGAAAAAAGCCACCTTGCTTACAGAAGGCGCTCCTCTCTCACTCAATAAACATGATGGTTATTTTCTCTTCTAATTCTCCATTTTCATGTATATTCTATTTTCTTTGCTCCATGCAATCTAATTTATGTTTTTCATTGAGCATTTAGTTTTCTGTGTGTTTTTTCAGATCTTAATTGTAGATCAATTGGTATCTAAGCCTAAATTGAATCCTGAATCCAAGTCAGCTTCTACTCAGCCACTGAATTCAAAAGAGATGCCATCCAACATATTTTTTTTCTCAGAGCCAGATGTCCTTCTCAGGAATTCCAGTGCGCCCTCCTCGGGGCTTCCAACACATTCATTTTTCACCATTCTCCACACGCCCTCTTCAGTGCACCAAGTGTCTTCTCAGGGCCCTCAGGAGTTTAGTGATTCTCAACGCAACATCCATTGACAGATTGGAATCCGTGGTGCATGAAAATTATGTCGCCACAAAGAGAGTCGTCTACAGAGGATTATGCATCCACTGCCACAACTCCAATTCAAGATTTAACGATGGCTCTCTAGAAGCTACTCCATCTGCAATAGCGAAGAGATTCAACACCCATGCAGCTCGATACACACTTCCAATTACCGAAGTTTGCGGGCCAAATGAATGGTGAGAATGCCGACTCTTGGCTTCACAGTGTTTCCACATACTTTTGTACATGTCCTCGGTTGGCAGAAGACATGAAGCTTCAGATTTCGATTTGCAACTCAAGGGAATTGCATAGACATGGTGGGACACTCAGCTAGAGAATTCTTCTTGGGTCATGGACATAGGTGACTTGGTCGAGACACAGACACCACACATTACGACGTGGGTGGGATTTTGCCAGGCACTCAGAGACCGCTTCTATCCCACGGGATCTCGATAGAACCTCCTTTCCAAATGGTTGCATCTTTGACAATTCACCCTTTAGTCAGTATAGAACTACATATATGTCTTTTGCAAGTTGGGCATTGAGCTACACATTTAATATTCGGAAGAGGTATTGATTGTCAAATTTAATTCTGGTTTAATAACAATTTTCCATCGTGAAGTCAATTTGTTTGAGTCTCCTTCCTTGGACAAGGCCTTTCTTCGGGCCTTGGTCATGGAGAGTAAAGTGGCTCCTCAAATCCACTCTCCCCCAACCCGATATGGTCCTTCTACTGCTAGTCCTTCACATACTGAGCATTCTATGGTTTCCCTTGCTTCCCCATACACACCTATAAATGTGCTCAAGTGTACCTTTCATAAGACCAACTCATATGCATCTACAGACTATCGGGCACTTAAGAACATTTGCACCAACCAGACTCTATTTGTAGAGGTTGCTCGACCAAATTCCTCTGACCATCTTGAAGTAGTCTCTCTCGACAATCCTACCGAAGTGGACCCTTCTCTGATCCTGATGACCAATAATGAACTCGACGTCTATAATATACCTTTGCTCACACATAATTGTCAGATTAAGAATGAGTTGGCTACTCTCATCTTGGACAATGAAAGCCAAAAAAACCTCATTTCCCAAAACTTGGTCACACGCATGAACCTCCCCACCACTTCGCACCTGACCCCATACTAGCTCGGTTGGGTACAAAATGAAGGCCCTCATCTCACTGTCTCCCAATATTGTGTGGTTACCTTTGCGATTGGATCTTTCCGGAATACTATGGTGTGTGATGTCTCTCCTCTTGATTGTGTGTCGATTTGTTACTTGGCATTCCCTACCAATAGCTCTGACATGCTATCTATCATGCTAAATCTTATCAATACCACTTGCAACATGATGGACACAGCTATGTACTTACTTCTTTTTCTCTTAAATCCACCCAGCCTATTAATGACCACATGACCATTAATCAAGTTAGTTTGAACCAATGCATCTATTTGTGCTTAGTTCACCCCATTATTAACCTAGGCAACTGAAATAACCATGTACCTCCTGCCATGGATCCCCCGCTCCAAAAATTTACGGATGTCTTCACACAACCCACGGAACTACCCCATCTCACTCTATTGAGCTCACACTTGATATAATTCCTTTTGATTATTTTCTTGATGCCCTATCCTATCACACCACTCCCCGGGAGGCCATTGAGATGGAACACCCAATTGGTCAACTTTTGAACTTAGGCCATATTCCACCTTCATCATCTCTATCTTTGTTTCTGGCCTTTTCTATCCCAAACAAATTTGATTCGGAAGGGTGCTTACTGACCCCCTACTATGCCCTTAATAAAGCCAATGTTAAAACCCATTACCCCCTACCCCAGATTGAAGAATTGTTGGACCACTCACAAGAGGATTATTCCTTCACAAAAATGGATTTGACAATTGGCTACCATCAACAAGTCATTTGGCTAATTTATCTTGATGATATTTTGGTCTTTAGTAATTCTTGGGTAGTACATCTTCAGCACATCCGCAACATCCTCGAGCTACGCGAGCACATACACTTCAGGGAAAGAAATCCTATGTTGGACACTCATCATTTCTACATTTTGGATTCATACTGGACCCAACGGGGGGTCGATCAGATCCATCTTGGGTACATTTTTTGGCACAATGGCCAACGCACTCCAATTCCCATGACCTCAATTTTTTTTTTCGAAAGGTTGGGCACCACTTCACTCAGCTTCCTCTCTCATGATGCTCTGCACGGGTTCTTGATTTTCCAAATAGGAATCATCCCTTTGATATTAACAAGGATGCATTTCAGTTCGCTATTGGGGCAATATTTAAATAGGGAGGTCATTCAATGAAATTCCATTTAGAGACCCTTATTGCTTCTGGCTCAGCACATCAGCAGCAGGAACATCATTCAATTATATGTTTTATCCATATATTGAATCAGGGCTATACTCAGGAATCAACTGCCTTACGAGTAGCCCAAGACCGTGAGAAACAAATTCATGATAAGAAGCGCACACCATTTTTCTTTCAGTTGGGAGATCGCATATCGCTCTTGTTGGAGAAGTACCAATTCAAACGCCAACATCATTTGAAAAACAATTTCCCTCATTTATTGGTTGAAGGAGAGATGCTTCCAGATCTAAACAGGGAGGAATTGGGCCACCAGGAAGTGTACCCCACTTCCTTGGCCACTCACGATGAGGGGGCATTCATTAATTAGTATTGTAGTTGTTGTTGCAGTTAGTTTTAACTTTTTCTATTGTAGATAATAGTTTGCTTCAACACTTTCCGCTGCAAGCATTTAGTGTGCTTTTAGCAATTACTGTTGTAAGCATTTAGTTAGTTGTTGCAACTTCTATTGTAATCAACTAATAATGAGAAGGGAAAATCTGCCTTGGTTATATAAGTCATTCCTCTCTCACTCAATAAACATGATGGTTATTTTCTCTTCGCATTCTTCTTCTCCATTTTCATGTATATTATATTTTCTCTTCTTCGCGCTATCTAAGTTTTGTTCTTCATTGTGCATTTAGTTTTCTGTGTGTTTTTTCAAATCTGAATTGCAGATCAATCTCGATGGTCGTGCATGCTTATAAGTTGGTGGAGGGATGGCAGGAACATGCGAGAAAGCCTTCAATTAAGTGAAGTGATGGTTCACGAGGGTGATAAACTGGCGAAGTTAGAACCGGGGGATGCATATGGGAATTACTATGATTGGAATTTGCATCATCTTTGCAACCTTGAAGCTTGGCTAAGGGTGGAATTGAAGGTGGATGTTGTAATCATGGTCAGGTGGTGGAAGATTTTCTCTAGGTTTGTTGGGGCGAAGTTGGGTTTAATGTGAGAGTCTCTATTTGTTCTTTCAGGTGTTAGATTTTTCTTATTTATAGAGCATTAGAGTTACCATTTTTCTTTTACTTCGTTACCATTAACATATATATATCATGTACTGAGCAACAACAGCATAACAAGAGACAAAAAGAACACCAAATGGGGGAAAAACCCAACAACCTTTCTTAGACATATTCCATTCACAAATTCCAACCATTCATCAGCGCTCAAGAGCCACACACAAGATATAAACCCTAGCACTAGGCTAGCACACCTCTAGTGCTCACAGTTGCAACAACAACACAATACAAGAAGAACGCAGCTCCTTAGAGAGATAGTGCACAAGATAAAGTAGCCACCAAGAATAACCAAAACCCCAGCTATGCATCTCCTCTTCCTCCTCATACTTGCACATCTTTTCCTCAATGAGAGAGTGTGTTGTGAGTGTTTCCAAATGAGCTATACGTCCTCCTTATTTATAGTCTTCAAGTCAACTTCCTGGGCCGACTTCTTCTCTGGGAATCTTATTTTTAGTTTATTCTTTTCTGTGTGGGTCGAATTCTTCTATGGGTATTCTTCTTATTGTTTAATGGTCTTACTGGACTTCAGGAATCTTTTCTTCATCTAAGAAAGATATTCTAGAGGAAATTTCCTCCCGCAACTACCAAAGCATCAACACACCCTCTTAGCTAGGGAGGTATATTTCACAATGTCTTCATCTAGTAGTCCACTGACTACTCTGCCATCATCTGGTAGCACACAACTAACACAATTACATCGATAGCTCGAATCATCTGCCACAATCTCTGCAATCAAGTAGCACTCAACTACTCCCAATGTGAACTGGTAGTCTCCATGGAAATCGGCTAGTAGCACACAACTACTACAATGCCATCCAGTAGAACACAATTGTGTTGATTCGTAGTAGTACATCACTACTATCTATTGGTACATAACCACTCCAAGTAGCACACAACTACTATCCAGAGACACAATGTCTCTATCCTGCAATAAAATAGTAGCTACTCAAGCTACCACAATGCATTCAAACAGTCTCTATGATTATGCAACAATCAACTAGTAGCACATAGCTACTACCATGCCAACAACCATAAACATAATCTGTAATCCCCATGACTATGCAACAATCAACTAGTAGCACACAACTACTACAATGCCATCAACCATAATCACTGCCTCTATAACTATGCAACAATTAACTAGTGGCGCACAACTACTACAATGCCATCATCCATAGTCATAGTCTTTATAACTATGCAAAAATCAGATAGTAGCACACAACTACTACAATGCCATTAGCCATAGTCATAGTCGATGTCTCTATAACTATGCAACAATCAACTAGTAGCCCACAACTACTATAATGCCATCAACCATAGTTATAGTCCCATCGAGTAGCATGAAGCTACTCCCATAGTCCTCATGACTATGCATGTGATGTTTCTTCTCTCATAAGGTTTCGCAGTGCATTACCCCCTTGGTCACCTCAAATAACTGATCTAGGGAACCCTTGGCCAGAAGGGTTATGCGGCATAAGAAGAAACAACACACCTCCCTCTCAATGAGGGTGAACATTTTGCATCATGCCAAGCTTGTCTTTGAAGTACTCATGCTTCACTCTAGATAAAGGCTTGGTGATAATTTCTTCTATCTTCTCATTCGTGGATATGTACTGGAGTTCTATAGCTCCTATTTTCATCATGTCTTGGATGTAATGATATTTGATCTCTGTGTGCTTTGACTTATCATGAAAGATAGGGTTCTCTGAAAGCCTTATGCAACTTTGATTGTCACAATGTATCAAAGTTGTTTCTAATTCTAGATCAAATATCCCTGCAAGCAGCTTCCGAAGCCACACTGCTTCATGGCTTGCCATACTAGCTGCGATATACTTTGCCTCTGTCATACTTAGTGCCACTGATGTTTTCTTCCTGCGCAACCATGAGATCATACCTGATCCCAGACTAAAGCAACATTCAGAAGTTTTCTTCTAATCCACTGCACTCCTTGCCTAGTTAGAGTCTGTATATCCCTGCAACTTCACATATCCACCTGAGACATATCTCAATCCATATCCAATCTTACCACATACGTACCTCATCATATGTTTTGATGCCATCCAATGTACATGTCTAGGTTCAACCATGTACTGACTAAAGACATTCACTGCAAAACATATGTTAGGTCTGGTGTTAACCAGGTACATCAAGGATCCTATACATCATGGGATCCACCAAATATGAAGATGAATCACTCAATAACTTCATATTTATCGTCATGTGTGTGGTCATGGACTTGCAGTCCATCATCCCGAATCTTTGCAGGATCTTAACAGTATATTTCCCTTGGCTAAGGAAAATCTCATCTGATCTATGCCACACCTCCAATCCCAAGAAGTAATTCATCAAACCTAGATCCTTCATATTGAACTCTAAAGAGAACTCCCTCTTGCACCCAACTATCAGCTTTTCATCTCCTGTCAGAAATAGGTCATCCATGTATAGAACCAAGATCAACAGACATCCATTCTCACTCTTGGTAAATCCCAAGCTCATTAGGTATTTGTATATCCTGGCATACATGCCCTTAGTGCCTGCTTCAATCTATACAAAGCCTTCCTCAATATGAAAACATGGGACTCTTTCCCATGGATCACAAAACCGTGTGGTTTCTCTATGTACACTTCTTCCTCTATTACATCGTTCAAGAAAGCAATGTTGACATCCATTTGGTTTAATTTCCACCCCATTGCGGAAGCAATCAAAATAATCGATCTAATGGAAGTGTACTTTGCCACATGAGAAAATGTCTCATCATAGTCTTCTCCCTCTCTCCGGGAGAATCCTATAGCCACAAATCTTGTCTTGTACTTCTCTATGCTACCATCTACAACATGCTTGATCTTGTCGATCCATATGGAAGCCATTATTGAATTCCCTTCTAGTCTCAGAACCACCTCCCACACATCATTCTTCATAATGGACTGATACTCCTCCATCATGTCATCCTTCCATTCCTGTTTCTCAGCAGCCTCTTCAAAGGTGGAAGGTTTTGAATCAATTATGTTTCTCATCAGTGCCACATAGCTAGAAAAATTATGTGGTTTCTTGCTCTCTCTAAAATATCATTTGGGAGCTTCATGTCCTTCAACTTCTTGCAAGGTGTTCCAGAGCCAAGTTGGTCTCTTCCTATTGACCGCAGCTTCACTAGGTGGATCTAAAGGTCTATTTAACTCTACCATCTCATTCTGAACTTCTGGAATTGGTTCCTCAGGTGTATAGTCTTCCATGAATGCTTCCTTTGGAGCCTTCTTCTCCTCTCGGTCCTCATCCATGTGAGACTCCCTTGATCTTCTGAAGGCTTCGCCTTCATCAAATGTTACATCATGATTGATCTCAATCTGTCTTTACCTGAGAATATATATTTTGTAAGCCTTCAAAGTCTCACTGTATCCAATGAATGTGCCCTTCTTTCCTGAAGGTTCCATCTTCGTTCTCTTCTCCTTTGGAACATGTATAAATATTGGAAAACCAAAAATCCTCAAGTGAATGATTTCTGGTTTCTTTCCAGTGAACACCTCTTCAAGTGTCTTCTTTCCCAATATCTTGTGAGGACTTCTATTTTGGACATACACAGTTGTACTAGAAGCTTTTGCCCATAAGTGCATGGGTAGGCTCTAGTCATGGATCATCGCTTTCGTCTCTTCTACAATGGATTTGTTCTTTCTTTCTCCAACACCATTCTACTGGGGGTTGTAGGGAGTTGTTAGCTCCCTCTTATTCTCAACTTATCTGCAAAAGTATTTAAACTCCTTTGAGGTGTACTCACCTCCATTATCACATCTCAAGACTTTAATCTTCATTTCGAAGATATTTTCAACTAAATCCTTGAATTCCTAAAACTTGTTGAAGACGTCATATTTTGTTTTCAAGAAGTAGATCCATATCTTTCGAGAATAGTCATCTATGAATAAGACAGTGTGCAAAGTTTCTAAGGATGGCATTGTCATATGTTTGCATACATCAGATTGTATGATGTACAAGATACCCTTGGACCTGCTGTCATTTCTAGTAAATCTTCCCTTGACATTCTTGCCAAGTGTGCAACCTTTGCATACTCCATCACGTTCTACCTGATTGTTGGGTATACCTGTAACCATATTACCAAATATCGGTAGTGCTCTATAGTTTATGTGGGAAATTCTTTAGTTCCATATCTCACTTGAGCTAACACTGTTGTATACAAGGGCTTGGTCTCGGTATCCCTTTAATTTATATAGTCCTCCCTCTCAAACACCAATCACGGTAGCTTTATCGATGCTTGAACTCTAGGGCCATAGAAGAACTTGGCCATCCACAAAAGCTACCCTAAAGCCTTTATCTTCTAAATTAGAGGTGGAAAATAAATTCTTCTTTAAGTTATGTACAAACAAAATATCTTTAATTAAAAGACAGTTATCTAAGTCAAGTTGTAGGAAGGATTCTCCAACGGCTTTGACTGGATGCTTGGAATCATGCCCAAGCTCCACTTGAAGGGATGAGCTATTTTCTGTTAGATTTGAAAGAGAAATTTTGGATCCAGTCATGTGCTTGGAAGCACTGCTATCTATGATCCAAGTGTCACTCCCTTGAGTGATTGTTCTTGTGAGTGCTAAAACAAATACAAAGTCTTCATCCTTTGACTTATGCTCTTCATCTTCTGTTGTATGTGCATGGTGCTTCTTCTTCTTTCCCTTGTAATGTTTATGAGGGCATTGTGAGGTATAATGTCCCATCTTCTTGCAGGTGTAGCATATGATGTTTGACGCATCCTTCCTATGATGTGGCTTCTTATACTTCTTCAAGCTGCCTTCTTCTCTTTCCTTTCTCTTCTTCACTTGGGAAACAAGTGCTTGATTTTCATCATCATTAGTCTCCTGTGATTTGGATACCAACTTGGATTCCTCTTAGGTGCAGTCTTCCCATAGCTTGTTGAACTTGGGAAATTTGCTTTTGGCGCAAATACCTTGAACAAATGGATCCCAAAAGGAGGGAAATCCATTGATTGTAGTAGTTGTGAGTTCATTGTCTTCTACTGGATCTCCAATGGCTGCTAACCGGTCCTTGATTTGCGAGATCCTCATAAACTAGTTGGTTATTGTTTCTGAATTGTTCATTGTCACGTTTCTAATTTGATGCCTTAGAGTAAGCTTTCGATTGGTATTCTTACTTTCATAAAGTCTAGTTAGGGAATCAAACATTTCCTTCGGTGTCTTCAGTTTGGATACATTAGGTGTTAGATGATCCTTTATTGAGTCTGTCAAGATCCTGTTGGCCTTGACCTCATTCTTCCTAAACTTTGCTTTGGCGTCTTCTTCTTCTGGTTCTGGAAGCATCTTCTTGATATGATCCAATAAATCATTCTCTTCTAGAATGAGGAGATCTATGTGCTTCCAGGATATGAAGTTATCTGCTCCATCCAATCTACCTTCAACTCTCATACTGGTTGACATTTTTCGCTGACAGAATCCCTAGATCTGAGAAATTTCAAATTTCTGATCTTTCACTGAACTGCAACTAGAATATTGCAGGGGGTAAGCTAGGGTAGGGTGTAGTTCTTTGTGTAAATAATTATCCCCAATGACCTTGGGATAGTGCTGAATGATCTTGACAAAGTATTGCAACTGCAAGGTGCTGCTACAATGATCTTCCTTCAAGTAGTCAAACTGTTATGAAGGTAACCAACTCTTATTCCATGTTATATTTTTATTATTTACAGAGCATTAGAGTTACCAGTGTTCTTTTACTGTGTTACCATTAACACACACACACACACACACACATATATATCATGTACTGAGTAGTAGCAGCGTAAACAAGTGACAAAAGAATGCAAGAAATTTATCCTAGGAAAACCCAAAATGGGGTAAAAACCCAACAACCTTTATTAGACAGATTCCATTCAAAAATTCCAACCATTCATCAGTTCTCAAGAGTCATAGATAAGATATAAACCCTAGCATTAGGATAACACACCTATAATTCTCACAAGTGCAACAACAAAACAATACAAGAAGAGTGCACCTCCTTAGAGAGATAGCGTATAGGATAAACTAGCCACCAAGAATAACCAAAACCCCAGCTATGCGTCTCCTCTTCCTCCTTAGACTTGTGCAACGTTTCCTTAGTGAGAGAGTGTGTTGTGAGTGTGTTCAAATGAGCTATACATCCTCCTCATTTATAGTCTTCAATTCAAATTCCGGGGTCAACTTCTTCTCTGGGATTCTTATTTTTACTTTATTCTTTTCTATGTGGGTCAACTTCTCATCTAGGTATTCTTCTTGTTGTTTAATGGTCTTCCCGGACTTCTGAAATATTCTCTTCATCTAAGAAAATTATTCTTGAGGAAATTTCCTCCCACAACTACCAAAACATCAACATCAGGAAGTTTAATGGTTGTTGAGAGTGAGGGGAAGTATGCTCTCAATTAGTGTTTGCTAGTAGGGTTTCTTCTCAAGTGTTGTTGTGGAGTCTAGGAAGCCTGGGGCCTTTCACTGGGTCACGGAATCATTTTGGGAACAATTTTTGAGGCACACAATCTTTTGAGGAAATGTCCAACAAAGGGGGAAACAATAGCAAGAGAAGACCCTAGGGAGATTAAACAAATCCTTCACAGGCATGAGGAAATTGGGAAAGCGAACATGAGTGCCATTTTGGTTCTCACAACCAAGGTTATGGAGCTGGAGCAGGCCAACATTTATCACAATGCTAATGTATCAAGTATTCTTCTAAGTTTCAAGGGTCATTTGGATTCGATTGAGGGTGAGTGTGGTAGGATGTACACTCTGATTTTACCTCAACATATGGACAATCTGTCATTGGCTTCCAACAATAATGACATCGAAAGCTCCATCCATGGAGGAGAGGCAACGAATGAAAATAGGTATCAAGCCCATAAGGAGATCGAAGATGAGGCTAATCGATGAGTTGGAGAAGAACCAAAAGACCAGAACAATGTGAAATAAACTACAATATGAATGTTTTTCTGTGTTATTTGCATTTTATATCAGTTTATTCAACAAGCTAAGCATAAAAACACTTGGAATGCCGGGCCAATAACTACTTTTTTGTTTTTATTTAGTGAACTAGAATTATGTAGTGTTTTGGAAAATTCCTTGAGGTATTTTTGTAATTGTTTTTGTCTTGACACACCATGCTTTTTACATATTTAATGAAAAAAATTCAATTCTCGTTAAAAAAACAAATAAATAAATAAAGGTAAATATATTTTAATTTGATTAACTTGGTAATTGCATATAGAGTAGAAAAGTATATTTACAATGCATATAACTTAGCTAGATGTATTAAGAATAACAAGGAATATCTACAATTTACATGCCTAATGTCTATAATATAAAAATTAAATGAAACAAAAATTAAAATCAATAATTTTAAAAAATAAAAAAAATTAATATAGATTATTTTTAACTTTATATATTTTAAATATAGAAGAAAAAAATTAAATCAACGTATATTTATTTTAACTCCATATATTTTAAATATACACATAATTGTTTTTTTTGGGTGTGTTTTAAATACCTTTCCATATTTATTTATTTTTAAGCAAGTGGTGCTATCTTCTATTATCAAAAATCAAAAGAGTACAAAAAAAAGGGTTGCGGTTGTCAAAAGTGGAAACCAACCCATACCCGCACCTAAAATATGTCGCAAGTCAATGACGTACATTTCTTGACCCCAACCTTACATATACATCCTCAAAAATTAAATCTAGATATACACATTGAAACTGACATTGGAATTGAGATAGAGCACAGCGAAAGAGAGACCAAAACAACATAGAAACACTAATCATAACAACTAGGAAACAAGACCCGCTCCTTTAGGCTTGATGGCTTCATCGAACTCCACGAAAGGACGTCTCAAATAGATGAAAGGTAGCAAGATGGGCTCTTCCTAAGAAGGAGGAAACAACGAGCCTGGACGAAAATCAAATTGAACCCCACACCGACATGGACAACCAACCAGAAGGTCGAACTTTGCTTCCATGCGAGCAACTCGAAACTGGATATCCACAACATCTCAACATTTATCAAAGACAAGGTCAAAATCTCGAGGGGAGGACAAACAACCGGTTCATCAACTACTGGAGATGGTTGGGTCGATGAAGAAGGCACAATCTTCAAATTCATCATGCCCATAGGAGGATAAAAAAATCCCTTGGAGCCAATCTGTCATGCAATCCCAATGTTGGGCGACACCACAATCTCAAGTCTGAGCATCCCTGTCACCGTCAATGTGAGAATCCATACTAAATTCAATTCCATCTTGAGGAGGACCCTATGGTTAAAAAAGAGCAGGAAAGGCCATGGAGGAGCTAGAGCTAAGAGATGAGTTGTGGCGAGCATTGGGGAGACAACAACGAGAGTATACCCCTCTTCGAGAACACGCTCTCTCTTGAGCCAAAGAACCAAGAAGAAACCACCAGATAAAACTAGAAGCTAGGCCTCCTCTATGCATAGATAAATAGCCATATGGGAACAGAGAAAAGTCATGGGAGAATAGGAAGACCCGTCGGTGAGAGAAGAATTGCTACAAATGAAACGAGCTAAAAGGAATCATGGTGACTGCATAAAACAAGGCGTGGTGCTCAACCGAGAGATTAATGGCCATAAAATCCCTACAAACTTTCGTACGTTTCCCAAGATCACATTCATCCATCGCACACACTAGAGGAATAATCCATAGAGAAAAAGTCATGAGGGAGCAAATGATCCCACCCTTCACATTTATTAATAGCTTCAAGTCGTCATCAAAGGACCCTTGTTGACAAGGGGAAGACATCTAGATACGTACCATCATGGAACCCCATCTGGGAGGCAACTGTAGGAAAATCATGAAACACTATTTGAACACAATCCTGAAACAAAGTATGCCTCGACAATTGATCTTTATGTAGGTCGATAAGAGGGTCTCTTGAAAGAAAACCTTCATTATCCAACTTATTAGCGAGCTTGTTGGGAGAGCGCCTGATATGAAGAGGAGTGATAAACATCTAGAGGGAGAGGATCGATTGTAAAAGTTCTAGGTTACTCAGGAGCCTCCAACTGGGGGAGAGCTTGGATGGAGGGGAGCCATTGAGAAGGCGTTGAAGCATATTGATGATAAGCTCAAAGTCACCTTAGATCATCAAACAAAGAATACCCAGATGATTGGAAAGAAGAATGCTTTGAATAAGGGCCCATAATTCTGCAACGTTATTGGAGTCCCATCCAATGTTGCAGTATAGGATGTGAAGAAGAACACCATTATCATCGTGCAAGGCCACACCAAAGCCAGTCGGACCTCGATTTCCTTTAGAGGCTCCATCGAAATTTATTTTAAAAAATCCCAAAGGAGGAGGCAACCACTTGTCCGGAATGGAAACTGCAGGAGCTTGACGAGAGGGTGAGAGACTGGGATCCAAAACTTTCAAATTCCAATAAGAAACAATTGATTTTTCCTTGTCCGATTGAGGAAGGTCTTGGGGATTCCAGGGGAGAATATTAATGGATTCAGAGATGTTATTGCGGAGCATTGACCACACTTCTTGCCAAGGATGTGAAGAGTTTCAGAAGATCCAGTGATTTCTCTCTTTCTAGATATGCCATACTAGAAAACTAGGCAGAAGTTGCCAAATTCTGTTGAGAATGGCATTGGTAAATGGAGTGAGATGCCAATTCTCTATGGTGGAAACAATATTGATACAACATCTATCGGTAATATGCATAATTTGGGCTAGTTGATCCCAGAGAGAGGAAATGAAAGGATAGTTTTTGAGTAGGTGATCAATCATTTCCTCATATCTGGCACAAAACCATCATTTCCTCATATCTGGCACAAAGGGGACATATTGAGGGAGCGATAAATCCTCATTTGCAAAGATTTTCCCAAGTTAGGATTTTATGATGTGCAACTAGGAAAAGGAACGATTGAATTTTGGACCAGCTTCAAGGCTGCCAAATTTGTTTCCAAAACTTGTCTTTAAGGAGAAGATGAAAGTTTTCCTTGAGGGAGTATGTTTCTTGAATGGTGAAAGTGCCTTTCGGTGCATGCCCCCAGCGCAAGATATCAGGCATGTGCTCAATGTGAATCATCTTCATAGCGGCCTCTTCCACCCATGTAGCTAGATTGGATTCCAGAGGAATATGCAACTCAGCATATACCTTCTTCCAGTCTTGCCATTGAGAATCCTGAGAAGAAATGAGTTTCCAAAAGTCCGCTACATGTTTGAAGGACTGAGGATCCAATATAGCTTTAAAATCGGATAGGCCCTGGTGTTGAAGGAGAGGAGGTCTCTGTTGCGAAGAATCCAACCAGAAATAATCTTGTTGTCCCACCCGAATATCCCAAAAGGCATGATCTCAGATGAAGTAGCGGTTCCTCCAGGCCGAGTTCCACATTAGAGACCCAGTGCATGGTTCATTCCAATGGAAAAATTGATCCTCTGCCACCCCTCTTGCATATTTGTGGTGCCAAGGCCAAGCCCAAAGATCTTGTAGGCACTTTAACCATCGTCACCAAACCTTTACATTCAACACCTGATTTAGCACCTTCGGATCCCACACTCCTAGCCCGCCAACAGATTTGGGCTTACACAAAGTATCCCATTTAACCAAATCCCATTTTCTGTCCACTATGGCTCCTTTCCAGAGAAATTTTCGCTGAAGGATCCTGATATAATTAAGAATGAATTTAGGCTTTGCCATGTTAGAGAATATATATATAGGAACTGCCTGAAAAACAGATTTTAGAAGAATAAGTCATCCTTCCAGATTGAGGGGTCGAAAAGTCCAAGAGAATAGTTTATGCTCCAAGGAAAGCAATAGATCATCCCAGGCACCATCTTTATGAGCATGGTCAATGAGAGGCACACCAAGATATTTGGAAGGAAGAGAGATCCCCTGAAAACCCAAGATGTGGGAATTGTGCTCTTGAATGCCTATGGGAGTATTAAGGAAGAATATTTGATATTTTTCATAATTAACTAGGGTACCTTATACCTCTCCAAAAATATTAACAATGCCATGAAAACGACGAGCCTCACGCACATAGGGGTTACCCATTAGAAAGTTGTCATCAACAAACTAACTGTGGGAGAGAATGGGGTGTAAACCATGGCTGGCAAGCCCAAAAATATGACCAAAAGAAATGTGTGCTTTGATGAGCCTCCTAATCCCTTTTGCCATAATAACAAAGAGGAAGGGAGATAAAGGGTCTCTGTGACAGATGTCACGAGAAGGGGAGAAAGGCTACGAAGGAACGCCATTAACCAAAATTGAGAAAAAAAACTGAGGATGTAAGGGACATTACCCAGTCGATCCAATAGGAGTCAAAACCAAAAGCCTAAATCATAACACACGTATAGTCCCAGCTTAAGGTGTCGAAAGCCTTGGAAATATCAAGCTTGATAAGCATGCCAGGAGTGTGGGAGGTGTTTAAAGAGTGAATGACTTCATGGGCCAACATCATATTTTCCATGATTTGATGTCCTTCCACATAGCATGACTGCTTAGGGGAGATCAATAGAGGGAGAATGTGCTTGAAGCGCATGGAAATGACTTTAGTTATCAATTTGTAGATCACGTTACACAGGGAAATGGGGAAAAATTGCTTAGGATAAGTGACCCACTCCTCTTTGGGAATGAGAGTAGGAAAGGTGGAATTCAAGGTAGGGAGAACACCTTAAGTAAGACAAGAATCTTCAACTATCTTCCAAACCTCCTCATGGATTATAGGCCAACAAAAATGGAAAAAATTAGTTGTAAAGCCATCCAAGCTAGGAGACTTGCTAGGGACCATTTATTTTATTGTTTGGTCCACTTCCTCTTGAGAGATTGGCCGGAGAAGGGCGTCATTTTGGTCAAGAGAAATGATAGCAGGGACATGCTAGACAATTTCTAAGATAGTCATCGATCAGTCTGCCACTGGTTCTATGAGGAGAATTCAATAAAATGAAACCAACTCATTCTCGATATCCTAGTGATATAGAAGAGTATCTCCTTGCTCAATTTCCAATTGAGTGATTCGATTGATGTGTCTGTGATGGATCATTGAGTGATGAAACAAATTGGAGTTTCGTTCACCCTCTTTAAGTCATTGAACCCTCAATTTTTGCCTCTAGAGAGTTTCCTCCTGAGAGTAGCGCTTTGCAAGATGACATTTGAGATTGGCTTCCTCTTCATTAAGCAAATCCGAGACTTCCCAGGATTGAAAGATGCCTTGAGTTTCTCTAAGGCGTGTTTCCAAACGTTGTTTGTCTTGAAGGATGTCCCCAAAACTGTTTTGTTCTATTGGTGCAATGTTGTTTAAAGTTCTTCAATTTCTATTGAAAGAGGTACATCATAGTACCATGGGTGATGGCCACATTATTCCACCATTCATGTACATTCCCCTGAAAATTCGTATGTGAAAGCCAAAAATTCTTAAACTGGAAAGGATTACGCTGAGGGATACTTGAAGTATCAAGCCACAGTTGGACCGACCAGTGATCTGATCCTGGGATAGACAGAACCTGAGATTCATAGATCTGATCATGCATCAGTAATTCTGAAAGAAGGAACCGATCAAGGAGACATGCAATATTTTGATTTCCAGAGTGTCTATTGGACCAGGTAAAATTCCCATTGATATTTTCGATATCCACCAGTCGAAGGTCTTGTATAAGGGACTTAAACTTGTCATTGTCTGCATCAAACAACGCACTCACCCCCTATTCTCCTCTAAGGAAATGATGATATTAAAATCACCCCCTAAGATCCATCGTTGGTCTTGAATGAGTGGGCTCAATCCAGATAAGGAATCAATGAACCGAATTTTCTCTTGCACTAACTGGTGGCCATAAAATATGGTAAGAAATCCCATCTTGTTGGACCCTATCGACCTATATTGAGTAGACATGGACCACTTAGTTGAAAATAATTTTTCAAGAATAGCAGATTTTGGGTTCTAGGAGATAGCTAAACCTCTTGAAGCATCATGGGATTCGGTCTGAATAGATAATCCTAGCCGCCAACACCGGAAGAGGATGAAGGAATCTTCAGATCCAGAGCATTTGGTCTCTTGAATAAAAAAAATATCAGGAATATCACTTAAAATTAGTTGTTTAAGGAGTCACGACTTATCCTTTCCATGTAGGCCCCTTATGTTCCACGAGATGATCTTCATGAGAGAGATTGAGAAGAAACATGACAAAAGTTGTTAGTGATCAACTGCATTTTTCCGGAGTTCACCATGAAATTCCCTACCTCTTAGATTAACTATTGAATGGATTTTATCCCTCTCCTTTTTTCCTCACGAGGTTGCAAACATGGATCTAAGTGAGACTCACCTTGAATTCCTAGACTCTTTCCTAACCTAGAATGGGTGCCCATAGTAGAATCCATGTAGATTTTATGCACTTTCCTAAGCTAATCCAAAGGGAGCGACATGAAATCTTGCATGTGATGCACTTCCTCAAGCTTGGATAAGTCTAATCCCTGCAATTCCTGCTCATCCACCATAATATACATTTCCTTGGGCTCACTAAGAGAACCCTTAGCATGATCATAACCATGATTAGAAGAGGAAATATATTGCAACATAGGGGTGGATTTTTGAGGATTTACCTTAGATGCATGAGTGACTAGTGGCGTGCCAGAGGAGACCAGAATGCCCTTTTCTTCAGAAAGTTGGTTGAGAACATCAAAGGAATTACTATAGGAGGGTCCTCCACTAGGTACATGATTGGGCTTCTTGGGCCCTTTTCGCTGGCGAGACTGCACTAGATTGAAGCCATCTTGAGATTTATCTGTGGCTTTAGCTTTTGACTTTGGAGGAAGATTCAAGGGGCAATCCCAAAAAAGGTTCCCGTGCTCATGACACTTGTGGAAACATAATGAGATTTGCTCGTAATTTATAGTTTGATGCCACTCCTCATCATGGTATTCTAGAGAGATGGATCCCGGGAGAGGCTTGACAATGTTCAAGATGACACAAATTCGAGCATATGACGTATAACACCTCTGACATGTAGCTTTGATAACCTTCAGAAAAACTCTAAGGGTATTCCCTCTGACTTCAAGAATCTCTTCCAACCAGAACTCTTATGGCAGGGAGTATAGTCAGATCCATACCGGGGCATATGAGAAGTCTTCTTTTTCTGGACAGAAGCACTCGATCCAGAAACAAAGATATAGATCAACATAATTAAAGAAATATGGCCCTCCTTCGAACACATTGTTTCTGTCCTCGAGATTATGAAAAATCATTGTAAAACATCTCTTTGACCCCAACTGTAAATCGTAATGGAATTTTGGCTTCTAGACCACCTTGATCCATTGGATCAGATCATGTTCAAATGACCAGAGACCCAAAAATTTGTCGATTAAGGCGTGATCGTGCATGTACTACGTTTGTTCTTCAACCCTCACTGATTCTATGGTATATTTGGGAGTAGTATGGGCCTGTAAAATGCATTTCCTAGGTTCCCAA
Organism: Picea glauca; assembly: GCA_000966675.3. NCBI lineage: Eukaryota > Viridiplantae > Streptophyta > Pinopsida > Pinales > Pinaceae > Picea > Picea glauca. The sequence goes on from JZKD02S0426546.1 coordinate 209,104, forward strand.
ACTTGAGCCACATTTGAATGTGAAGATACAGGGGTCGACTCCTTATTTTTTCCTTTATCCCATCGGGATTGAGGACCAAAGCCATGATCAGGTTGAGAGTTGGAGAAAGTCGAGCAACCACTTTCTGAACCCGGATGAGTAGCAGGCGGATTCAAGAAAACCATTTCACTATAGGAGGGGCCACCCCCACTGCATTGTCCATATTGGGGATTGCATCCAGTCCAGAGACCATAAGGATCCCAGGTGGCGTAGCGAATGAGAAAAACCTTTTGAAGCAAGATTAGCTGCATAAACCCTAATCAATGCGCCAAACCTCTAGATTAGATTATTAGGAATGACCACCTTTCCATATTTGTTAAATTAGAGGTTCACCCATATTATAATCAAAGACTAAGATAATATTTTATTTATGATGACATGACCTATGTGAATTTAGATTTGAAGCTCAATAGTTAAAAAAATGGAGTTGCTTCCAAGTTTCTTTTTTGTCCAAAGATTCAATTGAATTTAAACTTCTAAATTGGAATATCAAAAATTCAAAATTCAATGTGCCATCTAGTAATATTTGATTTTTATTTTAAATACATTACTGAAAGGTCATAAGTTGAACAGTAAGTTATTTGTGGTTCACACAAAAGTTAAGATAGCTTTCTCTTCATTATTTTTAGTTTTATTGAATGATCTAATATATGATTCATTTCATTTCCAAGCTCCATTAAAATTCAGTAAAAAATATAAGTTGTTTTCAAGTTTTTTTCATATCCCTTTGCTCCTTACAAAAATAACATTGAATTCCAAAATTTTGAATTAAAGTATCAAAAATTCCGACTTCAACATGGTTGTCTAATAATATTTGGTTTGCATTTTCAATATAGGTTTTGAACTTAGAGTAAGACCTTAAACTCCTTTTTATTGGCTAAGAGCTAGTCCTCCTCAAATATAAGGAAACAAGTTAGCGACCTTGGGCCCATAAATCTAGTGGTGTAGAATCCCAACTTAAGGCAAATCCCAAAGTATCAATAACTACAGAGGGTTGAGTATAACAAAATACGACACAACTCGAAGTAGTGCAAAGTCATAACTTACCATGGAGTAGATGAGAGTCACAAATTAAGATGAAATCCAATGGAGTGCAAAAAGTAACTCTCGCAATATGTAGAGTTTGGTAACATGAAGTAACCTAGATTTGCCAAGAATTAATATGCAAAATTTATATATTAATAGGTTATATTTTATTGCATCAAATTGTATAATATATACCTAAAAGTCATTGACAAGAGGTTGTTTATGGGTAAAAATAAGACAAATGAGCTTGTGCAACATGGTTTCATTAGGAATATTTGAAGGCTTCATTAGTCACTAGAGGTAGGCAAGTTGATCTAAAATGGATCCTCGCCAAAAAAAAGCTCTTTGTAAAATTTGTAATAAGAATTTGATTGTGTTTTGCAAAGTTGACAAAATATTCAAAATTCCCTTGAAAGTTGAAACAAACCATTGTGATGGTTGGCCTTCCAAGAAAACCCATTAAAAATGAAGACTATGATGAATAAGATCATTGAAGGGAAAAGAGAAGAGGAAATGAAGAAGGGTAGTAGCAAAGATGAGAGCTCAAAGAAGTAGTTTGCTTGATGATTGGAGGAGAAGAATACATTAAGTCTATCCAATGATGAGTGA
>JZKD02S0426591.1:2857-13722 GCA_000966675.3 Picea glauca
ACATCCTTTCCTCTGTAGATTTCCTTTACTGCTAGCCAGAGATTGGGTTAAGGGTTCCTGCTCAGACAGGAAGGAATCAAAACATCCTTTCCTCTGTAGATTTCCTTTACTGCTGGAAGATTGTTAGCTAGAGACTGGGTTAAGGGTCCCTGCTCAGACAAGAAGGGATCAGATCATCCTGCTTTCTGTAATCAATATTCCACAAGTGTGCTAAACAGGAATAGGGCTTAAGGTTCCTACTTAGAAAGGAAGGGACTAATTGGTCTTGTTCTCTGCTAGATAGAGTTATCTTTTTCTGCATTACTGTTTTCATGAAGGAGTGTCAGCACTGAAGTCTCTATTTGAGAGAAAGGGTCCTGTCCTATGATTGCAGAGTAGTGTTCTTTCCTGTTGCCAGTATTGTTTTAACGTAATCCAGGATTCTTAGATTAATCTTTAAATTCTGCAATATGGAAGTTGCTTTCCTGTGATTTAATTCAGAACTTCAGCAAGTATGATTAGTATAGTTTCTTTTACTACAACTGTAAGTTGCTTTTGGAATTGAGCATATATAGTGCGTGGTTATCTTTGAAATAAAAAGACTTCCCTGGGTTGATAATTTATGTTTCACTTGGTTGTTTGAAATCAATTAAGCAATTATAGTGACCAACAGTCGTCACATCTCTTCTCAGAGATAAGATGCCACCATTCTAGTGAGTTCATTCACTTTGTATTTTACAGTTTTGTACATTTCACTCAGTAATAGAAATTGTGTATTACTGTATATCTCTGCCTCTTGTTATATACATCTGATATATCTCTGTTATATTAATGGATCTCTTGCAATATCTCAGTATATTTATTTATTATATCTCTGCTCTCATTTTGTGTCGAAAATAATATGGATCAATGATATTAGAGCAAGTTGCTCTTGATATTTTCTCAGTGCATGTCCTCGATGAGGTCCAAGTATAGAAATTTGAGTCTCAAGCTTGTCTCTCTTGAGGACAATCTCTCTCACACACCAAAGAAACCCTCCATGGTGGAGGAAAATAAAACCGACGGAGAAAGATATTTTATTAATCTATTGCTTGAGCAAGCTCTCACGCGACAGAGGGACGAAATGATGGAGAATTTTTCCCACATCCTTCAACGCCTACCGATAGAAGTAGGTGCATCTTCATCAAGTGGCCACTTTGGAAGAACCTCTCCTTTAAAGGTACAAGCTAATTTTGATATTCCCATATTTGAAGGTCAGATAGATGCGGATGCCCTAGAAAAATGGTTAAATCTACTCGAAGGTTATTTCTCTATTCACAATTTTTCCTACAGGGAAAATATCACCTTTGCACTCCTTAAGGCTCTCCCCCATGTCAAATATTGGTGGGAAACTTACTGGGAGAAAATTTCCACAGAGGAGTCTGGAATATATGGGGTCGATCCCACTTGGGATTTTTTTGTGGATGCGGTCAAGGAACAATATTACCTTGTTGGAAACTATGGAGACCAGTACATGAGATGGACCACGTTGCGTCAAGAGAGGAGCCAAATTGTGTTGGAGTTCACCAATACCTTCCATAACTTGCACACCAATATAGGTATCAAACATTCTAAGTGACATTTGGTTTTGAAATACTGTGGGCTCTACACAGGTACGTCCAAACTGAAATGGAGTTTTTGGACATCTCATCACTGGGAGATTCTTATCGATATGCTGTCAAGATAGAGCAAAAATTTAAGCACCAGAAAAAATGGGAGTATGAGTCTACAAATTCGCAACAACCAAAGTATGATAAAGACGGCCCTAACAAACAGTCTCCTGAAAATCAGTCCAAGCCACAGGAAAAGAAGGGTCATGGGAAGAGGAAGAAGGAAAATGGAAAGTGGTGTAATTTCCACAAAATCCCCTAGCACAACACTGATGAATGTCACTAAAAACATTCATTGGTGGCTGAAATCAAAGAAAAGGATTTGAACTCTTATTCATTAAATATTGGCAGAAGACAGATCATCGACACAGACCCCACTGCTATTGTCGAGTCTGCAACAATTCAACCAGAAGAACCAATAGATCTTGAAGAGGGGGAGCACCTCCTCCATTCAAAGATGTGGGTGAAGGGGACCCTGTTGCATTTCATTGTTGATAGTGGAAGCTATAAGAACCTCATCTCATGAGAGGTCATCAAACAATTGGGATTGTCGACAACACCACACCCACAGCCATACAACATCGGGTGGCTTCACCAGGGACGATATCTTTTTGTTAGCCAACAATGATGATTGTAATATGACATCCAACCCTTCAAGGATGAGGTATTATGCGATGTTTCCCCGCTAGATGTATCTGATGTTCTCCTGGGATAACCATATATGTGGAAGCGCCATGCTATCTATGTGTCTCGGCCTCGTAGAGTCATTGTTACTTCAGGGGGTCATCTATACAAGATGCCAAAGGTAGTTCGGACTATTGCCCCACCTAAATAGTGCCACAAGGTAGTATCTCATACTACAAAATTCAACTTCTTCACAATATGTTCAAAAATTGAACAAAAGGACACTGCAATCACTGCAACTTATTATATCTTCGCTCTCATTTCATGTCGAAAATAATCTGGATCAAACGACAAGGATGAGAGTACAAGGATGCTTAATGAACACATTGCGAGAATTGATAAATTAACCGAACAAATGGATGCATTATTCACAGAACCCTTTAACCTTCAAAGACCATCACAAAGTTCTCGATCGCAAAATTTAGAGGATCGGGGACACCAGGAAATACTAGAGATAATTTTTTCAAGAAATACACACAAATTTCAAGATAGAGATTACCAAAAGTTTAAAAAGGAGTTACCAAAATATGACGGCAAGGCCATAAAGGAGTTGTTGTTCGAATCAACAAAATGGATGATATTTTTTAATCAAACCCTCTATTGGGTGAATGAGAAAAAATAATGACAACATCCAATAATTTATAAGGAGAAGCTTATGACTGGTACCTATGGTGGTCCAGGAAATGTGATGCTCATTCCTTCCATTGGAAAAATTTCACAGTTGCCCTACTAAAAAGGTTCCATGACGAAGACGACGATGACCTATATAACAATTTCATGCATATTAAACATAAATGGAGTGTAAACAATTATACACACAAATGGGAGGTTCTCGCAACAAGGCAATGCAGATTCACTGAAGAACAGTTACCAAAAATGTATATATGTGAATTAAAGTATTACATCTGTAGAAAAATTAATCTATGTAATCCTAAAACTATTGAATATGCTAGACACAAAACAAGTCCAATTGAACAAAAAGACAAGTTCAATAATCCATCATTCACAGGTCTAGAAGCGTCAAACATATATTCAAATGAAAAAACAAATAAGTATTCTACAGACAAGTCTAACTCAGATAATAATGGGTGAAAAAATGTAGATATTGTGGGGACAATTAGGTTCTAAGGCGCAAATGTGATAATAAAAAATTATATACTTGCAAAGCAAAGAAGGAATCAGACCCATCTAGTAGTGAATCGGAGAGAGAGAACAATAAGAAAAACAATTGTCATAATTGTGGGGAAAATTGGACACCATTGAATAGATGTGAGGAGAATTCATTACACTACTTTAGAATAGTGGATGGGAAGCAAGTAGAAGTCCAAAAAACAGAGCATGAAATCACTATAGAATACACTATAGATTATGACCATCATGACATACCGCAAAAAGCATCACTAGCTTCAATCTCATGTGTCCAAAAAAATCGAAATAAAGAAAACAAACTTCAAAGAGAGATAATTACTCCAAAATATATTCAACCACATCTCAGAAAGGATAAGATCTTACCTCTAAGAAAAGAAGAATGCAAACCTATAGTTCCGCTGGGAACTATGATAGGAAAACTACAACCTAAGACCCTAAAACTTAAGGGATTCATAAAAGATATAAATTTAACAATACTAGTAGATTATGTAAGTACTCATAACTGTATAGACATTGATGTCACAAAAAAACTAAAACTTTTCATATGCCCCACCAAGGACCTCACCGTTAAGGTTTCTAATGAAAAAAAGGTCAAGGAACTTGAAAAATGTCATAAAGTCTCGATTCAAATACAAGAACTAGAACTACAAATAGGATTCTACAATCTACCGCTCGAGGGAATGGATATGGTGCTAGGTGTAGAATGGTTGATATAGTTGGGGAATGATGCTACAAACCTTGAAGAACAGTTCATGGAATTTAATTAGCAAGGTCAACATTATAGACTATATGGTGTCGAAGGGTCCACTCTTAAGAAGAATATGGTGTCCGGAAAAAACTTCATTTCACTACAGAAACATGCTAATCTACCAGAGAGAATGCTATTTTACTATGCTTTGAGGACAAATCATTGCTTAAGAGGGTGGCAATGTAACGAACATAACTATAAACATAATAATAATAATAATAATAATATAGTTTATTAATGTAAGTCAAGAGGAACGTACCTCTTCATCAAGAAGAACGTAACTCTTCACCTCCTAACCAGTCAATGCTATAAGTAAACCATCACGAGGGTGATTGTAACATCATATATTATTCAATTTATCAATCAATTATCAATTCAGAAATATTTTGTCTTCAATTAATAACATGTTAACTGTTACAGACTTACAACCACAAATGAAAATTCATGATGCATTTCATGTATCTTTTCTTAAAAAATATATGTCTGACCCCATTCATGTGTTGGAATTTGATGCTATACAGACGAAGGAAACTTGAAACTTTATCACTAATCCACCAACAATCATTATAGTCAACCTTGATAGATTAAATATAAAATAGTGAACCTTGATAGATTAAATATAAAATAGTGAACCTTGAGGGAACCATTAGCTTGAATCGCCCCCCTTTCTTTTATGTGCTTTGATATGTATTTCTCTTATTCTTAATTTTTTTTTTTCATTTACCTATGTAGTTACATTAATGGTGTCATTTTAAATATAGACATGCTATATTTTGGACTCAAATCACTAAATTTACAATTCTTAAAAATATATAGGACTTCAATTGTTGATCCCCCTAACTCCCTCTGGTGAATGCAAAAGAGAACACACATAGAAAACAATGCTCTAAATTTATTGATAAAAGAATAACATGGACAAAAACACCACCAATGGTTTTTTGTTAGAGTAAAATGTGTGTAATATAGCATTTTCTAGGGTCAAAGATTGTCATCATGTTGATGCCAATTTGTTAGTTATAAACTTCTTTAAACACAAGTGCATTTTACAAAAACTACACATACACTTTATAATCACCCTTCTATTCAATGGTGCTTATTCTAATGTGTATTTATATTAAGTGAGGTAGGTAATAAGACCTTTTATATAAAGTTCAAAACACTTAACCACTTGAATTAGTGCACCATGCTTCATTAATTAATTACTTCTATACATTTCATTTATAAAAATATTTTACTTTATAACTAGTTTTTTTTTTTTTTAGAGAAAATATGATATTATTTTATTTAAAATATAAATTTAAGATTCAAATCCCCCAACTTGATTGGATTTGGAGGGTTTGTTTTGTGATCCAGGTGGATATTGGTGGCCACCCACCTATTCCAACTAGTTCCTAGTGTCTGTTTTTGTTCAACATGTTCTTATGTACTACTTTGCAATAGTGGGTTCTACACTTCTGGGGATGTATGAAACCCCACACATCCTCCAGGTGGAATTGGGTGGCCTCTCTCCTAATCCAACTAGATTATTTTGTATTTGTTTTATGTCAGCACATCTTGTTGTACTTATGGGGCCGTTTTGGGGCCCTAAACATTTTTTTTTGTCTCTCCATAGTCAAATTGTAGACGGAGTTAGAGTTTTATGGTGAAATGTGTAGCTCTCTGAAAGACCTTTCCAACGGGCTATCACATGCCTATAACAGAGGCAATATGTAAAAGTTACGTCCCTAGGAAGTTGAGGTACCAAATTACACTAACTTACCTATAAGGCCCACATGACTTTTGGCGTTTCACCTTCTAGGGCTAGATTTTTGGATGTCTACAGTTTTGGCATTCATGAGTAATATCAAATAGGCCTATGGATCCTCATTGGAATCGATTCTGCTCAGACAGATGTGCGTAGAAACCACATCTCTTCTCAGAGATAACTACCACCATTTGAGCAAGTTTTTAGTTATGTTGTTTTACAGTTTCATCCTATTTCATTATTTAATAGAAGATATTGTTCACTGGATATTTGTGTTATTTTCCATATTTATGTGTTTATTGTATTCATTTTTTTAATTAGTTCGTTCTGCTCCTAAATCCATATTAGTGGTATCAGAGTGGTCTCCTCTTCAATGTTCATTTATTTTTCTTCGTGCATGTCCCCAACGAGATCTGGGTGCAAGAAGTTGGGACTTGAACCAATCGAGCCATTACTAGGTCGGTCACGTTGAGCCTGGAAAAACCCCATGGGGGAAGAAAAGAAAGATGATGGAGCATGAGATCCTATCAAAATGTTTCTTAAGGAATCCCTCGTGCGACAAAGGAACAAAATGATGGAAAACTTCACACAGATCCTTCTATGGTTGCCTACAGGAGAAGCATCTTCATCAAGCGGCCATGCAACCCCCTTCAAGGTATAGGTAAATTTTGATATTCCATTATTTGAAGGACTGGTAGATGCATATGTTGTAGATAAATGGTTGAATCTACTCGAAGTATATTTTTCCGTCCACAATTTTTTCGATAGGAAAAATATCACTTTTTCACTCCTCAAGGTCGTTCCCCATGTTAAAGACTAGTGGGATACTTACTCTAACCAAAGGGTCGTGGAGGAATCTACAATGTTTGTGGTGGCCCCTACATGGTATTCCTTCCTGGATTCCATTAAAGAAAAATACTACCCTGTTGGAAGCTATGAGGACCAGTACACCAGATGGACCACCCTATGTTAAGAAAGGGACCAGACAGTACCATATTTCACCAATAGTTTCCATACCCTACACACCAAATTGGGTATCAAATACTCTAAGCATCATCTAGTGCTCAAATACTGTGGTTGTTTGCATAGATGCATTCAAACAGAAATGGAGTTCTTGGACATCGCCTCTTTGGGCACAACTTATAGATACGTTGTCAAGGTCGAGCAAAAATTTAAGCAGAAACGACAAGAGTTTGGATCTGCAAACACCTCACAGTCGAATCAGAGCAAAGGCAGCCCCAACCCACATAGCAAGGGACCAAGTCACGATGGACGCCCTTAAGAAAACTAGTCCAAGCCGCAACACAAGAAGGGCAATGAGATGGCGAAGAAGGACACGGGAAAATGGTGTGAGTACCATAAAAGTCCTTGGCACAACACCAGAGAATGCCGCTCCAAGAAGTCCCTTGTGGCTGAACTAAAGGCTTCCAAGTCAGAGGTTGATTCTAATTCTAAGTCAAATCTTGAAGGGGGGAAGTGGATTATCAATGTTGAAACCAATGCCACTGTCGCTACCACCAAAGTTTGGCCGAGCGAACTAGAAGAACAAGAGGAAGGGGAATGCCTCTTTCACTCGAAGATGTGGGTCAAGGGGGCTCCGATTCATTTCACTGTCGACAACAGTAGTCAGAAGAACCTGATTTTAGAAGAGGTCATCAAGCGGTTTGACCCAGCAACTACACCGCACCCGTAGCCCTACACCATTGGATGGCTTCGCCAAGGAAGAGATCTCTATGTTAGCCAATAGTGTCGTCTGCCCTACAACATTAATCCTTTCAAACATGAGGTACTATGTGATATTTATCCCCTTGAAGTTTGTGATGTTCTTTTAGGACAATCGTATTTGTGGAAGCATCATGTTGCATATGAGTCTAGACCTCATAGTGTTATTATTACTTTGGGTAGACAATTGTACAGGATCCCAGAGGTAGCATCACCTACTACTATTTCTTTAATCTATGTTAAGCAATGCAGCAAGGTCATTTCACAGACTGGGAAGTTCATCTTCTTTGCGATCCATGCTCACAGTAAGTAGAAGGTCGTTGCCACATCCATTGCGTCTACAAAAAACCTCTCTTTGTAGCAGAATCAAGTGGACAGGATCATGGAAGAATACAAAGGAATCTTATTCTCACCTACAGGGGTACTGACACACTGCCAAGTCAAGCATCCAATTGATCTGACCCCCGACGCACCTTTACCTAATGGACCAATCTATTGACACTCATTGATGGAGAATGAAAAAATTAGGTGTTAGATATGAGAGCTTCTTCAAAAGGGGCACATTAGACCCAACTCCTCCCCTTGCTGAAGACCGATTGTATTATTGCAGAAGAAGGATGGGACTTGGCGAATCTGCATTGATTACATAGCCTTAAACAAAATCACAGTCAGGAACCGCTACCCCATTCCCAGGATTGATGACCTTCTTGACCAACTCAAGGGGGAAAATTTCTTCAACAAGATTGACCTAAAGTCTGGCTACCACCAGGTTCCCATCGAACCAACTGATGTATGGAAGACAACCTTCAAGTCTAAAGAAGGTCTCTATGAATGGCTAGTCATGCCCTTTGGCTTAAAAAATGCACCAACCACTTTCATGAGGTTGATGGATGATGTATTGAGACCCTTCATCAAATCCTTTATGCTAGTATATTTGGATGACATCCTCATCTTCAACAGAACATGGGAAGAGAACATGCAGCATATTCAATAGGTTTTGAGCACTCTACGACAACACAAGATATATGCCAACTTGGAAAAATGCTCTTTTTTCATGAATAGGGTCAAATACTTGGGCTATATTGTTGATGAGCATGGGGTACATGTTGAACCAGCTAAGATCCAAGTCATCCATGACTAGCCAGCCCCGACCACACTGAACAAGATTCGGAGCTTTATGGGGCTAGCCAGCCCCCAACTTCTACTGATGGTTCATATTGGGATTCTCCCATATTTCATGGGCCCTAATCTAGGTGACCAAGGGCGATGGCAGGGCCAAGTTCGTGTGGGGGAAGGAGAAGTAACAAGCATTTGATGATCTCAAGCATCACATGTGCTCAACTCCGGTACTCTCCTTTCCTAATCTACAACAACCATTCGATATTGAGAGCATCTGACTATGTTGTGGGTGCAGTTCTCACTCAACACGGGAATTTGATGGAATACCATAGTGAGACACTCTCTGATACTGTACGGAAATACCCCACCTATGACAAGGAAATGTATTCCATTGTAAAATCCTATCGTCAATGGAAACATTACATTCTGGGGAAAGAGACGATCATACACACTGATTACAAGCATTTGTAGTTAATACAAACATAGGGGAAATTACAGAACGACCGCCATCAAAAGTGGTCCACCTACCTGCAACAGTTTCATCTCAACATCTAATATAAGATAGGTATCTCCAATTGTGTTGTTGATTGCCTTAGTCGCCCCCCTGTGGCTGCACTCAACACTGTGCTCCATTCCTGTGGACATGAAGCCTCTGAGTGGCCTCAACTTTATAAGCAAGATCTAGACTTCACCACCGCATAAGAGCTCTTGGGTACAGACGCAACTGCCATTGATTTTCAAATTCAGGATGGAATCTTATACCACCTATTCCATCTCCGTGTTCCTACAAGAGAGCGTGAAAAGATGATTTGGGAAGCCCACCACAGTCGGGTGGCATGACATTTTGGCGTGGAGAAAATTGTGGTCGTTCTTCAGAAACATTTTTATTGGCCAAAACTTCGACAAGACGTCAGCAAGTATATCATATCTTACACTACCTGTGCCATTTCCAAGCTAGTCATCAAGAATCAAGGCTTATATATCCTTCTTCCTATTCCTGATAATCCCTGGGAATCCATCTCAATGGACTACATGTCTAGCTTGTCGTCCACCAAGCATGAAAATGACTATGTGTTTGTGGCCGTTGATCGATTTTTGAAGATGGCCATCCTCACAACTTGTAAGAACAATGTCATAGTAGTAGATACTGCCAAACTCTTCTTCGAACGAGTGTGGGTCCACTTTGGGATACCACAGACCATCATCTTTGACCGGGACAACAAGTTCCTCAACACCTTTTGGTCAAGTCTCTAGTCTTTGTTGGACACCAAGCTCACAAAATCCACTACTTTCCACCCCCAAACCGATGGCCAAATAGAGGTTGTCAATCAGATGAATGTGCACATCCTACGTGTTGGGGTCCTATATTTATAGGCGAATCAATTCTTCGACTGTTGATTTGGCGTTTCTCTCATGATGATGAAGTTTGGCTCAGGTGATTCTATTTCCTCCCTCCATCCTTTTCCTCTCGATCCCCCATCACCCTGCTTCATCCTTCATACACACTGCGCCATCTACCCTTGTCTTATGTCAACCTCCATTATCCCGCCACTCTTCACCTGTCCATAAGAAAACAGACTTAGGATAAACAAAAATATTAGTATAGTTAGGATAGGTTGAATTAATTAGTAAACAACTAGTTAAATAACTAATTAATTATTAATTAATTAGTTATTAACTAAGTTAATACCTAGGTTAATGGCTAGCTTAGTTTAAAATTAAATAAAACTATTTAATAAAAAATATAATATATATATTATAAATATAATAACAAAATATTAAAAACATTTAATAAAATACATAAAAAACATAAAACAAATCATAAAAATTATAATACACATATAAAACAAATCAAAAAAACAAAAACAATAAAAAAGTAATAAAATAATACACAAATTAAAACATGAAAAAAACCAACGTAACACTTAACAAATATGTTAAAAATATTAAAAAAAACAAACAAACAAAATAAATGAAAATTATCCTAAGTCTAAACATACACTACCCCACTCACTACCCATGTACATCAACCCTACGTCATAACCCACACTTACCTCCACTACCCATTTCC
>JZKD02S0426602.1:0-17842 GCA_000966675.3 Picea glauca
GGGAAAAGTGTGCTTTAAGTGAATTAATCCAAAAATAGAGGGGCGCTTAAGTGAAGGAGCTAATTATAGAGGTCAACGAAGCATTAGGGTTTGAGAGGGTATATGAAGGAGAAAAGCGACCTAATTCCTCATTATCCCAGTTTATGATTTGAGAATTGAACTTTGAGGAGAAAACACACAGGTTCAGGCAAATTAGTGGATATTGTGGATTCCAGGAGGAAGACACGAGTTGGTTGATTTCGGTGTTGAGAGACAGATCCTAGACACTGGAAGGATCACCCAGATTCTTCATCGGTTTCAGCAGCAGTTTACAAGTTCAGGAAGCGAGGGCACACTTCATCAGGGTGAGGGCGTGAGGGCTGGGAGACTTAAAGGTTTAGCCTATCCCGACCAGGGAGAATTTAGAGATTTCCTTCCGACCCAGTTGAGAGGAAGGCAGGGCGCTCCTTTTGAGATACTTCTTAAGAGATTCCGACGGAGGAATCATCCAAGGTGCACTAGACAGCTATTGAGGGTGCAACACTTGTGGAGACTTAGGCAAGGTTCCAGAGAGATCACCGGACCAGATCTGGGGAAACCCTTCCGACCTAGTTCAAAGGAGGACAGGGCGCATAGATTGAGACAGTTATGGCCCATTTCCAATGGTGGAATCTCTAGGGCATAGCAGTTGAGCCTAGGAGGTGCGCCACCCCGCCAGGGGAACCATTTGGGGTTCGTACAGATTAGCAAAGGGCCGATCTTCAGGCCGACAATTACTGAGAGTGAGTTTGAGGTCAAGGCGCACAGTTTGAGACAGTTTTCAGGGTTATCCGAGGAGTTTAGCCACCAGGGTGAACATTCCATTCCTGCAGCAGTTGTCGTGTGAGTTGTCGGTTGCATGCAGTAGTTCATCTTGATCATCCACTGATCCAGCATTCTTCTTTGCTTCTGGGTATTTTGATTTAGCATTGTTGATTGTATTCCAGCTAAGATCCATCTAGTCTTGATCTAGCTGAGTGATTCCATTTATTTCCTGCATGCAGTATTGTACTTTCAGTCATATTTCATAATAGAAGTGGTTGTCATTGTTCTATGTTTCCTATCTATTGCATGTTTGTTATACACTGATAAACACAAGAAAACAAATTCAGAACTATTGAAACACAGAGAAAAACCCTTAACCGCATCCAGAATCCCAAAGAGTATCAGTTTCTGCAGCAAATAGCCAACAGTTGAGGCATATATCCAGATCTGCGGATCTCGGGATATTACAATTTCGATGCTGGCTTCAGTGATAAGACCAGTACGGAAGAAGTCTTAGTAAGTGATGCAGATTAGTGATGTTAAAACTTGATAGTGGGTGTTGTGTCCCATTTCATACTTTGGAAGCAATTCAAGAAGTAGCTTTAGCAGAAATATCTTTCTAATCATTACTATGAGAAGAAAGTCAATAACTTTCAAGCAAGGGAAAATGTCTATTGATGAGCATGAAAGAAATTTCATGGAAATTTTAAAGTATGTCAAATACATGAAGGATGACAAGCTGAAAACTAATTGTTTCTTGAATGGATTGCACCCTCATATAAAAATCAAATTCAAATTGTAGAACCAGTTCATAGAGATAGAAAGAAGGAAAAGCATGATAGAATAAAGAAAGGGTTTAAGCCAGCTATCTTTAGAAACCAGTAAAATATCTTCCAGTGAAGTCCGCTTGCTTGGAGTATGACTCAGACAGCCGAAACGTCAAGAAAAGAGATAAGTTCTCCACTACAACGCTATATCTGTGGCAAAGAGCACTTGATGAGGGGCCATCGACAGAGAAAGGACAAGGCAGAATTATTAGCAATGTCCAAGAAGTAAGAACAATGAATGATGCGGCATGTACAGTACCTGGAATTTATATTGCAGTAGAAGCCCCTCATTAAGAGCATCAATCTGCCATGGTTGAGGTTCTAGGTAAGATTAGATCACAATCTATTTAATTTTAATTGTTCTAGGTGCTGGTCATAGGTATGCTACCCCTGAACTTGTTGAAAATTGTTGTCTTAAGAAGAGTAAGCACGGCAAGCTGTGGCTACTTTGGCTAGCTTCTAAAACCAAAAGAAGAGTGAGCAAGACAGTAGAGAGATGCCCAATTAAACAGAATGGACTCTCTACACATGTAGAATTGAATATTCTACATATTGGAACTTATCATGCACGCAATGGAATGGATTGGTTGGACCACAACATGTTAAAGTTGAATGCTACATCAAAAACTTCGATTGTGTTGATGAAGGGAACCCAAGAACAATGAATGGTATCCCAAGGCCAATTTCCATAAGTGAAATTTCAGTTTTGAAGCTGATAAAATGTTTCAGGAAGAAGTGCCAAATTATTTGCAGCCCATGTGAGGGACCCATCAAAGGACAAAAAGGTCCAGACTCCAAAGCTTGAAGGCTATCTGATCTTGCAAGAGTTCAATGATGTATTTCTAGATGCCTTACCTAACCTCCCTCCTAAGAGGGATACAGACTTCTCTTAAGCAGAGTAAGCATAGCAAACCATGGCTAGTTCAGCTAGCTACCAGAACTAAAAGAAGAGTGAACGAGACAGTAGAGAGGTGCCCAATTGGGCTGAATGGACTCTATACATGTAGAATTGAATATTCTACCCCTCGGAACTTATGATGCACTCATCCGAATGGATTGGTTGGGCCACATCATGTTAAAGTTGACTGCTACAGCAAAATAACTGATTGTGTTGATGATGAAGGAAACCCAAGAACAGTAAATGTATTCCCAGGCCAATTTTCATAAGAGAAATTTCAGCAACTGAAATTTCAGTGTTGTAGCTGAATAAATGTTTCATAAAGAAGTGTCAATTATTTGCAACTCTTGTTTCAGAAATAAGTGTCAATTATTTGCAACTCGTGTGATGGAGCCATCAAAGGATAAAGGTCCAAAACTTTAAGGCCATCCTGTCTTGCAAGAGTTCAGATATGTACTTCTGGATGATATACCTAAACCCCCACCTAAGAGGGATATAGACTTCTATTAAGCAGAGTAAGCACAAAAAGACATGGCTAGTTCAGTTAGCTACCAGAACCAAAAGAAGAGTGAGCAAGGCGATAGAGAGATGCCAATTGCACTGAATGGACTCTCTACACATGTAAAATTGAATATTCTAATCCTTGCAAAGAAATTTCAGCTTTGCAGCTGAAGAATTGTCTCAGAAAGAAGTGTCAATTATTTGCAGTACACGTGATGGAGCCAACAAAGGAAAGGGGTGTAAACATTGAAGGCTATTCAGTATGACAAGAGTTCAGTGATGTATTTGTGGATGGAATACCTAAACTCCTTCCTATGAGGGGCACAGAATTCTCAATAGATCTTGTCCCTCAAGCTACAATAGTACAAAAACTTCCTACAGAATGAGTGCTCCAAAGTTGCTAGGATTAAAAATGCAATCACGAGAATTGTTGGACAAAGGGTATATTCAGCCAAGTGTCTCACCTTGGGGAGCACCAGTCTTATTTATGAAAAAGAAAGATGTGATACTTAGATTATCCACTGATTTAGCCAGTCACACAAAGCTACAATCGAGAACGAGTACCCATTTCCTAGAAATGATGACTAGTTGACCAAATGAGATGATCAACAGTCTTCTCAAAAATTGACTCAAGTCTGAATCAAGGATGAAAAAGTTTACAAAGCAACCTTTAGGACACGATATGACCATTATGAATTTGGATTGGTGCCCTTTCGTTTGAGAAATGCACCAGCGACTTTTATGTGCCTTGTAACTAATGTCTTTTGCAAGTACTTGAACAAATTCATGCTTGTATTCCTCGATGATATTTTAATCTATTCTAAATCCAAGGAAGAGCATGAAGAACACTTGCAATTAGTCTTACATGTGTTGAGAGAACACCAATTGTATGTAAAGTTAAGCAAGTGTAAATTTGATCAGAAATTATTTCAGTATTTGGATCACATTATTCCTCAAGAGGGCATCTCAGTGGATCCAGAGAAGATTGAGGCCGTTATGGTATGGCCCACTTCGAGAAATGTTTCAGATGTGAGATCAGCTGTGGCATGGAATTATCCATTCTAAGTAGATTTGGGATGGTTAATGACCTCCCTTGTATTCAGAAGACGAAAGGAAGGTGTACAACATGCTTAGTAGGGAAGCAACCTAAAGAAGCTACTAACATGGTAATAGGGAGAGTATTGAAGTTTGTATATGTCGAAATGTGTGGTCCAACAAGAACACCATTAGTATCAGGTTTAAGATATTTTATGCTTCTTGTTGATGATTTTTTGCAAAAATCATGGGTCTTCTTTCTTAAGCACAAGATCGATACATTAAAGGCTTTTACAAAGTTTAAGGAAAAGGTAGAGGAAGAATGTTATAGGAAGATAGTTGTCCTCCGATTTTATAGCATCGATCAGATTGATATGTTTGTTGATTTTGTAATGGAGTTCAAATGTGGAGAGGTGATGGTGAAATGCAAAATAGTAGAGTTGCAAACATGATGAAGAAGATGTTGCAAGGTAAGTCAATGCCAGATGGGTATTAGATTGAAGTGAAGAATACGGCGATATATTTATTGAATAGGAATCCCAACAACGCTGTGATAGAAGCCAAACCTGAGGAGGCTTGGAGCAGTGTGAAACCAAAGGTAAACCATTTAAAAATATATTGTTCAATTGCTTATGATGTCACTGCACTTGAAAATTGTTATTTGTTGGGTATGTTGACAAAAAGAAAGCATATAGGTTGGTGGATCTTTGCAGAAATAAGATTTTCATGAATAAGGATATAGTAATTGATGAAAAATCAGATCTGAATCTGATTGATGATCAATGGTTTGAAGCTAATAAATCAGCATACCTACAAGGAAGTTAAGTACAAAAGATTGAGCTGTCATGATGCGATGTTGTGCAAGTGACACAAGAGGCGAAAGAGCTCCCACGATCCATTGATGGAGGAGGTGGAATGCTTGAAGATGTAGTGAAAGCCCGCTCACACAGTCTAGTGACATAGGAGAAGGTAGAAAGCTTGAAGATGTAGAGAGAGAAGAGCTCCCACAATCCAGTGATGGAGGAGAAGGGACACGGGTGGTTGTGGATGAGCCACAACAAGTGGAGTTTGCAAGTGTAGATGAGACTCTTTATAGATTATTGTAGGCTTTGAAACCCTAGTTTGATTTATGTAACACTTTGGTACCTAGGTGTGGAAGAGGACAGCTCCTTGAAGTTGGTCAACATCTACATCCATGGTATATAGAATGAAATTTTCAGCCAACATTGACTCTCATCTGGCTAAATAGTCAATGATTGTTTAGGTGGTTGATGAGATGTTTTACGCTGCATCAGCAATGTTGGTTACATGTCATGTGATTGACATGTTTGCTCATTTGGTGATAACTTCAAAAACTTCTTTTTGGAGTGCATTTAAGAGTTGCAGTGTCAACATCTTTGACATGTTTGGTCCATACTAGTTGGTATTATGGGACAAACACTAGTTCTCCATATGATAATTAACGGAGGTAGTTAGAGTTATGAGTTATCACATCATAATGGTCATATAATAAAGTAATAAGGTTAGTAATAGAGTGACTTAAGTCACATGTAGAAATCAATGTTAATTATAGCCTATAGGTTAGGTTATGATTAGTTAATATAGTGGTTGTACAAGATTTTTGTGTGGGAATCCATTTCCCCTATATGTATTGACATCCACGTCATATTGAATGATAGACCAAGCATATCATTATCTCTTTTAATATATTCTGGTTTGCAATCTCTGTCCAAGTTCTTGTGTGATTTTCCTCATAGCGTTGACTCATCACAACAAGCTCTCCTCATTTAGAAATAATAGAAGAAAGCCCATATTGTTTCTTTGAGGGAAAAATATGTGTTATAGCACAGTATTTGGTCCTCCATATACCATTTTGTGTCCTTGGCCAAATACACCTTAATTGGGGCACCATCATGCCCTTATCACTCCTATTGAAAGCTTTAAACCTCAAACAAGCAGCTGGAATTTGGAAATTTGGCATAAAATTGAGTTCGTATCCCCTCTACAAGGCTAGCGCTCATATCCTAGTGTTATAGGTGCTACTAGCGCTGATATTGAGGGAAAGTAGGTGTTGTTAGCGCTGATATTGAAGCTACCCCATACAACCACCTAATTCAAGATGCTTGACACGATTCTCAGCTGATTTGGCACATGTTATCCCAAATTCTGTACATGGGCTCCTGCAATTTGTACATTGAGGCTCCTTTTGCCACCTTTCCCATCCCAAAAGACCTCCATGAAATCTCCAAAATCAAATCAAAGCAAGTCTTTTGGGCACTTTGGATTAGTATCGTTATGCTGCCATTTTGCTAAAGAGTTTTGGAGTGTTGCATTCTCTTTATTTCTTGTTGAGAGAAGCCAAGGTTATTCACGGATTGCAATGATTAAGAGGATTAAGGAGTTCCCTGAGCAGAGAAACCCTCAAAGAAGAAGGTTACAGAGCCACCTCTCCACAGGTATAAGAACTTTTCTTTGTACTCTTCTTTCAGTTTAATAGAAGCTCCTTTCCTCCCAAAAAAACCTTAGATATTTAAGTGATTTTCAGTTCAGAATGCTTATGTGCTTTTTAAATAATGACACGCGTAAACTACTTTCAATCATCTCTACTGAAATCTTTGTTATTTTCAGGATTGTTTCTAACAAGTAAGGATTGAATTTCCTTCAGTAGTTAGATATAGGATTTTGCCAAAGAAAGAATAAGGTATTTTGTTGTTGTACATGTGCAGGTAAATTAGGGATCGGTAGAAAGCTTGAAGCTCTTGCTCCTCCAGCACAAGACATCAAGATGAAGACCCTTCAGAACTTTTTCCAGGTTCTTCTCATTTACTCCTCTAAAAATCTTTTATCTTTCTCCACTCTGCTTGTTCCCTTGAATAAAGGGAACCTAGATCACTGCCTTTCCTGATTCTTTAAGGACCAAGCACCCCACTGTAGGAAGCTCTGTCAACCATAGTCAATCTTTCCCCTAAAATGGTAAGTGGAAATGCCAAACATGGCGCTAACCACCATTGTTTTGGTTTCCTTTTTTTACTAGTTTCGAATTATCCTGATTCTTTAAGGACCAACCACCCCCACTGTAGGAAGCTTTGTCACCCATAGTCAATCTTTCCCCAAAACGGTAGGTGGAAAGGCCACTCATGGAGGCCAACCTACATGGTTTTGGTTTCCTTTTTTAAACTAGTTTTCAAATTATCCTGATGTGACAAGTTCTCCCTTCCCCAATCTAGGAAAGGTTACAAATACTATAATACTATAGCAGCTTACAAAATTCTAATCAAAGTCCTTCAATTAAGACGCTATGAGTGGGGATATCTAATCCACCAAAGTCACCCAAGGCACCTGAACCCAACCATGATTGCAATCACAGGCATACACAATCACAAGCACAAGCTAGAACATTGTTGGAAAGACTTGAACTTTGCTAGGGGTAATCATAACACCCTGCTTTCACCGACCTCGGCAAGCCACTGTTGACAATTGTTTTCATTTTGGTTGTGGACAAAAAGATTGGTTTGCAAAACTGAGTTGTTTTTGCCTTTTCTCAATTGAAATATTTTGGTCCACATCCTATTTCATAGCATTCTATCTACTTATCATGTCAAAAGCATTGAAGACGACTTTTTGTGTATGGAGCAACAACATAGCCAACTCAGTTTAGAAGGTAACTTGCTGCATTACTCGCTTACTGTGTAGAAACTCAATGTTATAAAACTTGTTTGGCATTAGTTCTACTAACAGAGTATAATAACAGGCTTTTATTCTCGAAAAAATAATATTTTAACTGAAGAAATGATCATCTTAATTGTAATGTCCCTTTCCAAATGAGTCCTCTAGGATAATTGACAAAATGGCCTAAGTAATTCCCGTGGGTCGTAGTCAAGGAAACAAAAAGGGAATTAATTATTTTATTAATGTCATCGGGGCAGGAATTGATTAAATTTAAATGTGACATTGAGTAAAGTGGAAAAAGACACCTAAGTGACTATTGAGAATATGAAAAGTCACTTAAATTAATTAAAAAGTAAAAAAAGGTCGCAAAAGAGTCAACTAATGAATAAAAGGGGAAAAGGGGGGCGCCCTCTCTCATTTTTGTCTTGGTATTTTCTAAAATTGCTTTGAGAGAGCTTTTTGTGGCTTGTGAACTCTTGGGATGAAAACCCTTTGAGGAAATTTCAGAGATTAGTTTCAGTGGTGTGACATATCCACCCTAGCTAGTCATTTGGAGAAGAGATCATCTAGATTTCGTCCTTGTGATTCATTACTAGCAGAAATATATTCAGTGGGATTCATTTGTGGCAGAGTTTATTATTTGACAGCTGAGTTTTTGCTTGCAAGGTCGATTTTACCAAAGAAAGGCGATTTGGGTGAAAGGTTGAGTATTGGGCATTGTGGATGCATTTTTCTAGAGTGTGGGTCGGGCTCATTCATTTCTGGGCGAGTTAGTGACTGTGGGGATCGATATTCTCATTGTTGGGCGAGTCTTTTCCTTGGCCAGCCGATTTTTCTTGTGAGAAGGACACCATTTCTTGAGCAGAGGTTACTTCATCCATAGAAGTCGAGTCTCTTGCTGTACAGACCCGGTTTTGCAGAGGAGGGACGAGTTATCTACAGAAAAGGACACATTTTCCTCAGTCCTTGGCTGTTGGGTCGAACCCTCTTTTTATTGGAGTGATTTCTTCTATTGTTGGTCGAGCTACTTGGTGTAGGAAGGTCGCATCATTTGGGAGGATGTTGGAATACTGTTGGAGGACTAGTTGTTGTTGTTGGGAAGATCATTTACACAATACCATCATCTACAACCTGTTTCTTAATCTTCTGAAGCTGCCATCAGATTGCTGGAGTTTATTTTATTTATTTCAGACCTGTAACTACTGCAGTCAAGACACCAGGTTCCTCTTTGTTGTTGCTGTTATATTCACTGATAAATTTTAGGTATTTGGTTGTTATAGAATTTAATGTAATACATATCTAGGGGTTGGATACTGGTCTTTAGTGAAAATCATCAGAGTTCAGACATGCATATATAAATTGTGATTAAAATTTTTGTATGAAATTTTTTTGATGGAATGTCAATGCTGGTAAATTAGTAGAAAAACTCAAAAAATTAGTAGGGGTTATTACAGTGGTATCAGAGCCTCAGTCCTGCTAGCCTGAGGGGATTTAAAATTTCATGAATCAAGGAGACNTTGTTCTATGTTTCCTATCTATTGCATGTTTGTTATACACTGATAAACACAAGAAAACAAATTCAGAACTATTGAAACACAGAGAAAAACCCTTAACCGCATCCAGAATCCCAAAGAGTATCAGTTTCTGCAGCAAATAGCCAACAGTTGAGGCATATATCCAGATCTGCGGATCTCGGGATATTACAATTTCGATGCTGGCTTCAGTGATAAGACCAGTACGGAAGAAGTCTTAGTAAGTGATGCAGATTAGTGATGTTAAAACTTGATAGTGGGTGTTGTGTCCCATTTCATACTTTGGAAGCAATTCAAGAAGTAGCTTTAGCAGAAATATCTTTCTAATCATTACTATGAGAAGAAAGTCAATAACTTTCAAGCAAGGGAAAATGTCTATTGATGAGCATGAAAGAAATTTCATGGAAATTTTAAAGTATGTCAAATACATGAAGGATGACAAGCTGAAAACTAATTGTTTCTTGAATGGATTGCACCCTCATATAAAAATCAAATTCAAATTGTAGAACCAGTTCATAGAGATAGAAAGAAGGAAAAGCATGATAGAATAAAGAAAGGGTTTAAGCCAGCTATCTTTAGAAACCAGTAAAATATCTTCCAGTGAAGTCCGCTTGCTTGGAGTATGACTCAGACAGCCGAAACGTCAAGAAAAGAGATAAGTTCTCCACTACAACGCTATATCTGTGGCAAAGAGCACTTGATGAGGGGCCATCGACAGAGAAAGGACAAGGCAGAATTATTAGCAATGTCCAAGAAGTAAGAACAATGAATGATGCGGCATGTACAGTACCTGGAATTTATATTGCAGTAGAAGCCCCTCATTAAGAGCATCAATCTGCCATGGTTGAGGTTCTAGGTAAGATTAGATCACAATCTATTTAATTTTAATTGTTCTAGGTGCTGGTCATAGGTATGCTACCCCTGAACTTGTTGAAAATTGTTGTCTTAAGAAGAGTAAGCACGGCAAGCTGTGGCTACTTTGGCTAGCTTCTAAAACCAAAAGAAGAGTGAGCAAGACAGTAGAGAGATGCCCAATTAAACAGAATGGACTCTCTACACATGTAGAATTGAATATTCTACATATTGGAACTTATCATGCACGCAATGGAATGGATTGGTTGGACCACAACATGTTAAAGTTGAATGCTACATCAAAAACTTCGATTGTGTTGATGAAGGGAACCCAAGAACAATGAATGGTATCCCAAGGCCAATTTCCATAAGTGAAATTTCAGTTTTGAAGCTGATAAAATGTTTCAGGAAGAAGTGCCAAATTATTTGCAGCCCATGTGAGGGACCCATCAAAGGACAAAAAGGTCCAGACTCCAAAGCTTGAAGGCTATCTGATCTTGCAAGAGTTCAATGATGTATTTCTAGATGCCTTACCTAACCTCCCTCCTAAGAGGGATACAGACTTCTCTTAAGCAGAGTAAGCATAGCAAACCATGGCTAGTTCAGCTAGCTACCAGAACTAAAAGAAGAGTGAACGAGACAGTAGAGAGGTGCCCAATTGGGCTGAATGGACTCTATACATGTAGAATTGAATATTCTACCCCTCGGAACTTATGATGCACTCATCCGAATGGATTGGTTGGGCCACATCATGTTAAAGTTGACTGCTACAGCAAAATAACTGATTGTGTTGATGATGAAGGAAACCCAAGAACAGTAAATGTATTCCCAGGCCAATTTTCATAAGAGAAATTTCAGCAACTGAAATTTCAGTGTTGTAGCTGAATAAATGTTTCATAAAGAAGTGTCAATTATTTGCAACTCTTGTTTCAGAAATAAGTGTCAATTATTTGCAACTCGTGTGATGGAGCCATCAAAGGATAAAGGTCCAAAACTTTAAGGCCATCCTGTCTTGCAAGAGTTCAGATATGTACTTCTGGATGATATACCTAAACCCCCACCTAAGAGGGATATAGACTTCTATTAAGCAGAGTAAGCACAAAAAGACATGGCTAGTTCAGTTAGCTACCAGAACCAAAAGAAGAGTGAGCAAGGCGATAGAGAGATGCCAATTGCACTGAATGGACTCTCTACACATGTAAAATTGAATATTCTAATCCTTGCAAAGAAATTTCAGCTTTGCAGCTGAAGAATTGTCTCAGAAAGAAGTGTCAATTATTTGCAGTACACGTGATGGAGCCAACAAAGGAAAGGGGTGTAAACATTGAAGGCTATTCAGTATGACAAGAGTTCAGTGATGTATTTGTGGATGGAATACCTAAACTCCTTCCTATGAGGGGCACAGAATTCTCAATAGATCTTGTCCCTCAAGCTACAATAGTACAAAAACTTCCTACAGAATGAGTGCTCCAAAGTTGCTAGGATTAAAAATGCAATCACGAGAATTGTTGGACAAAGGGTATATTCAGCCAAGTGTCTCACCTTGGGGAGCACCAGTCTTATTTATGAAAAAGAAAGATGTGATACTTAGATTATCCACTGATTTAGCCAGTCACACAAAGCTACAATCGAGAACGAGTACCCATTTCCTAGAAATGATGACTAGTTGACCAAATGAGATGATCAACAGTCTTCTCAAAAATTGACTCAAGTCTGAATCAAGGATGAAAAAGTTTACAAAGCAACCTTTAGGACACGATATGACCATTATGAATTTGGATTGGTGCCCTTTCGTTTGAGAAATGCACCAGCGACTTTTATGTGCCTTGTAACTAATGTCTTTTGCAAGTACTTGAACAAATTCATGCTTGTATTCCTCGATGATATTTTAATCTATTCTAAATCCAAGGAAGAGCATGAAGAACACTTGCAATTAGTCTTACATGTGTTGAGAGAACACCAATTGTATGTAAAGTTAAGCAAGTGTAAATTTGATCAGAAATTATTTCAGTATTTGGATCACATTATTCCTCAAGAGGGCATCTCAGTGGATCCAGAGAAGATTGAGGCCGTTATGGTATGGCCCACTTCGAGAAATGTTTCAGATGTGAGATCAGCTGTGGCATGGAATTATCCATTCTAAGTAGATTTGGGATGGTTAATGACCTCCCTTGTATTCAGAAGACGAAAGGAAGGTGTACAACATGCTTAGTAGGGAAGCAACCTAAAGAAGCTACTAACATGGTAATAGGGAGAGTATTGAAGTTTGTATATGTCGAAATGTGTGGTCCAACAAGAACACCATTAGTATCAGGTTTAAGATATTTTATGCTTCTTGTTGATGATTTTTTGCAAAAATCATGGGTCTTCTTTCTTAAGCACAAGATCGATACATTAAAGGCTTTTACAAAGTTTAAGGAAAAGGTAGAGGAAGAATGTTATAGGAAGATAGTTGTCCTCCGATTTTATAGCATCGATCAGATTGATATGTTTGTTGATTTTGTAATGGAGTTCAAATGTGGAGAGGTGATGGTGAAATGCAAAATAGTAGAGTTGCAAACATGATGAAGAAGATGTTGCAAGGTAAGTCAATGCCAGATGGGTATTAGATTGAAGTGAAGAATACGGCGATATATTTATTGAATAGGAATCCCAACAACGCTGTGATAGAAGCCAAACCTGAGGAGGCTTGGAGCAGTGTGAAACCAAAGGTAAACCATTTAAAAATATATTGTTCAATTGCTTATGATGTCACTGCACTTGAAAATTGTTATTTGTTGGGTATGTTGACAAAAAGAAAGCATATAGGTTGGTGGATCTTTGCAGAAATAAGATTTTCATGAATAAGGATATAGTAATTGATGAAAAATCAGATCTGAATCTGATTGATGATCAATGGTTTGAAGCTAATAAATCAGCATACCTACAAGGAAGTTAAGTACAAAAGATTGAGCTGTCATGATGCGATGTTGTGCAAGTGACACAAGAGGCGAAAGAGCTCCCACGATCCATTGATGGAGGAGGTGGAATGCTTGAAGATGTAGTGAAAGCCCGCTCACACAGTCTAGTGACATAGGAGAAGGTAGAAAGCTTGAAGATGTAGAGAGAGAAGAGCTCCCACAATCCAGTGATGGAGGAGAAGGGACACGGGTGGTTGTGGATGAGCCACAACAAGTGGAGTTTGCAAGTGTAGATGAGACTCTTTATAGATTATTGTAGGCTTTGAAACCCTAGTTTGATTTATGTAACACTTTGGTACCTAGGTGTGGAAGAGGACAGCTCCTTGAAGTTGGTCAACATCTACATCCATGGTATATAGAATGAAATTTTCAGCCAACATTGACTCTCATCTGGCTAAATAGTCAATGATTGTTTAGGTGGTTGATGAGATGTTTTACGCTGCATCAGCAATGTTGGTTACATGTCATGTGATTGACATGTTTGCTCATTTGGTGATAACTTCAAAAACTTCTTTTTGGAGTGCATTTAAGAGTTGCAGTGTCAACATCTTTGACATGTTTGGTCCATACTAGTTGGTATTATGGGACAAACACTAGTTCTCCATATGATAATTAACGGAGGTAGTTAGAGTTATGAGTTATCACATCATAATGGTCATATAATAAAGTAATAAGGTTAGTAATAGAGTGACTTAAGTCACATGTAGAAATCAATGTTAATTATAGCCTATAGGTTAGGTTATGATTAGTTAATATAGTGGTTGTACAAGATTTTTGTGTGGGAATCCATTTCCCCTATATGTATTGACATCCACGTCATATTGAATGATAGACCAAGCATATCATTATCTCTTTTAATATATTCTGGTTTGCAATCTCTGTCCAAGTTCTTGTGTGATTTTCCTCATAGCGTTGACTCATCACAACAAGCTCTCCTCATTTAGAAATAATAGAAGAAAGCCCATATTGTTTCTTTGAGGGAAAAATATGTGTTATAGCACAGTATTTGGTCCTCCATATACCATTTTGTGTCCTTGGCCAAATACACCTTAATTGGGGCACCATCATGCCCTTATCACTCCTATTGAAAGCTTTAAACCTCAAACAAGCAGCTGGAATTTGGAAATTTGGCATAAAATTGAGTTCGTATCCCCTCTACAAGGCTAGCGCTCATATCCTAGTGTTATAGGTGCTACTAGCGCTGATATTGAGGGAAAGTAGGTGTTGTTAGCGCTGATATTGAAGCTACCCCATACAACCACCTAATTCAAGATGCTTGACACGATTCTCAGCTGATTTGGCACATGTTATCCCAAATTCTGTACATGGGCTCCTGCAATTTGTACATTGAGGCTCCTTTTGCCACCTTTCCCATCCCAAAAGACCTCCATGAAATCTCCAAAATCAAATCAAAGCAAGTCTTTTGGGCACTTTGGATTAGTATCGTTATGCTGCCATTTTGCTAAAGAGTTTTGGAGTGTTGCATTCTCTTTATTTCTTGTTGAGAGAAGCCAAGGTTATTCACGGATTGCAATGATTAAGAGGATTAAGGAGTTCCCTGAGCAGAGAAACCCTCAAAGAAGAAGGTTACAGAGCCACCTCTCCACAGGTATAAGAACTTTTCTTTGTACTCTTCTTTCAGTTTAATAGAAGCTCCTTTCCTCCCAAAAAAACCTTAGATATTTAAGTGATTTTCAGTTCAGAATGCTTATGTGCTTTTTAAATAATGACACGCGTAAACTACTTTCAATCATCTCTACTGAAATCTTTGTTATTTTCAGGATTGTTTCTAACAAGTAAGGATTGAATTTCCTTCAGTAGTTAGATATAGGATTTTGCCAAAGAAAGAATAAGGTATTTTGTTGTTGTACATGTGCAGGTAAATTAGGGATCGGTAGAAAGCTTGAAGCTCTTGCTCCTCCAGCACAAGACATCAAGATGAAGACCCTTCAGAACTTTTTCCAGGTTCTTCTCATTTACTCCTCTAAAAATCTTTTATCTTTCTCCACTCTGCTTGTTCCCTTGAATAAAGGGAACCTAGATCACTGCCTTTCCTGATTCTTTAAGGACCAAGCACCCCACTGTAGGAAGCTCTGTCAACCATAGTCAATCTTTCCCCTAAAATGGTAAGTGGAAATGCCAAACATGGCGCTAACCACCATTGTTTTGGTTTCCTTTTTTTACTAGTTTCGAATTATCCTGATTCTTTAAGGACCAACCACCCCCACTGTAGGAAGCTTTGTCACCCATAGTCAATCTTTCCCCAAAACGGTAGGTGGAAAGGCCACTCATGGAGGCCAACCTACATGGTTTTGGTTTCCTTTTTTAAACTAGTTTTCAAATTATCCTGATGTGACAAGTTCTCCCTTCCCCAATCTAGGAAAGGTTACAAATACTATAATACTATAGCAGCTTACAAAATTCTAATCAAAGTCCTTCAATTAAGACGCTATGAGTGGGGATATCTAATCCACCAAAGTCACCCAAGGCACCTGAACCCAACCATGATTGCAATCACAGGCATACACAATCACAAGCACAAGCTAGAACATTGTTGGAAAGACTTGAACTTTGCTAGGGGTAATCATAACACCCTGCTTTCACCGACCTCGGCAAGCCACTGTTGACAATTGTTTTCATTTTGGTTGTGGACAAAAAGATTGGTTTGCAAAACTGAGTTGTTTTTGCCTTTTCTCAATTGAAATATTTTGGTCCACATCCTATTTCATAGCATTCTATCTACTTATCATGTCAAAAGCATTGAAGACGACTTTTTGTGTATGGAGCAACAACATAGCCAACTCAGTTTAGAAGGTAACTTGCTGCATTACTCGCTTACTGTGTAGAAACTCAATGTTATAAAACTTGTTTGGCATTAGTTCTACTAACAGAGTATAATAACAGGCTTTTATTCTCGAAAAAATAATATTTTAACTGAAGAAATGATCATCTTAATTGTAATGTCCCTTTCCAAATGAGTCCTCTAGGAGAATTGACAAAATGGCCTAAGTAATTTCCGTGGGTCGTAGTCAAGGAAACAAAAAGGGAATTAAATATTTTATTAATGTCATCGGGGCAGGAATTGATTAAATTTAAATGTGTCATTGAGTAAAGTGGAAAAAGACGCCTAAGTGACTATTGAGAATATGAAAAGTCACTTAAACTAATTAAAAGGTAAAAAAAGGTTGCAAAAGAGTCGACTAATGAATAAAAGGGGAAAAGGGGGGGCACCCTCTCTCATTCTTGTCTTGGTATTTTCTAAAATTGCTTTGAGAGAGCTTTTTGTGGCTTGTGAACTCTTGGGATGAAAACCCTAGGAGGAAATTCCAGAGATTAGTTTCAGTGGTGTGACATATCCACCCTAGCTAGTCATTTGGAGAAGAGATCATCTAGATTTCGTCCTTGTGATTCATTACTAGCAGAGATATATTCAGTGGGATTCATTTGTGGCGGAGTTTATTATTTGACAGCTGAGTTTTTGCTTGCAAGGTCGATTTTACCAAAGAAAGGCGATTTGGGTGAAAGGTTGAGTATTGGGCATTGTGGATGCATTTTTCTAGAGTGTGGGTCGGGCTCATTCATTTCTGGGCGAGTTAGTGACTGTGGGGATCGATATTCTCATTGTTGGGCGAGTCTTTTCCTTGGCCAGCCGATTTTTCTTGTGAGAAGGACACCATTTCTTGAGCAGAGGTTACTTCATCCATAGAAGTCGAGTCTCTTGCTGTACAGACCCGGTTTTGCAGAGGAGGGACGAGTTATCTACAGAAAAGGACACATTTTCCTCAGTCCTTGGCTGTTGGGTCGAACCCTCTTTTTATTGGAGTGATTTCTTCTATTGTTGGTCGAGCTACTTGGTGTAGGAAGGTCGCATCATTTGGGAGGATGTTGGAATACTGTTGGAGGACTAGTTGTTGTTGTTGGGAAGATCATTTACACAATACCATCATCTACAACCTGTTTCTTAATCTTCTGAAGCTGCCATCAGATTGCTGGAGTTTATTTTATTTATTTCAGACCTGTAACTACTGCAGTCAAGACACCAGGTTCCTCTTTGTTGTTGCTGTTATATTCACTGATAAATTTTAGGTATTTGGTTGTTATAGAATTTAATGTAATACATATCTAGGGGTTGGATACTGGTCTTTAGTGAAAATCATCAGAGTTCAGACATGCATATATAAATTGTGATTAAAATTTTTGTATGAAATTTTTTTGATGGAATGTCAATGCTGGTAAATTAGTAGAAAAACTCAAAAAATTAGTAGGGGTTATTACAGTGGTATCAGAGCCTCAGTCCTGCTAGCCTGAGGGGATTTAAAATTTCATGAATCAAGGAGACAGAGAAGGGTACATCACCTACAAAAGTAGGAGGCAGCGAAGGGCAGAAAATATTTTCAACCATGAAGAGATAGTAGAAGAAAACCAACCCGAGGTAGAACAAGAAGAAGTAGCTATGGGGGATCAGAATGAAGACAGGGCCTTGCAAATTTTAGAGGGCATACAGAGTGGGCAACAACAATTAGCACAACTATTGGCACAATTGATTGATACCAACCAGGAAAACCAGAACCATGGGGGTTGTTGACCGCCTCTCCAACATAGGTGGTCAACTCCATGTGCCATGAAGATATGCATCATCAGATGCAAGCATAGTTTTAAAAACCGGTCTAACCGGAACCGGAACCGGCCGGTTTGACCGGTTAGACCCTCGGCCGGTTAGAACCGGGACAAAAACCGAACCGGCCGGCCGGTTTTTGACGGAACCGGCCGGTTCGGTACCGAACC
>JZKD02S0426635.1:0-10754 GCA_000966675.3 Picea glauca
AACATATATGTGTTGAGTGAAATTGGAAATGAAAAATGTTGTCTAGGAAAGGAAGATGAAAGTTGGTTATGGAACAAAAGAATGGGTCACATGCATTTTGATAACCTTATCAAATTCAACAAAATATAAGAATTCAGAGAAATGCCCCAGATCGCAAAACCAACCAACACTTTATGCAAGCATTGTCAACAAGGAAAGCAAACAAAGACCAAGTTCAAATCAAAGGAATATTCAACGAAAAGACCACTGAAAATTGTACATACTGATATAGTTGGACCAACTACAACTAAGGGCTTAAAAGGTGAGAGATACTTTATGTTATTAGTTGATGATTATACAAGAATGACTGCAATTTGCTTTCTCAAGAATAAGTCAGAATCTTTTGAAAAATTCAAGATCTACAAGGAAATGGTTCAAAATGAGATGGATTCAAAAATCAAATGCTTAAGATCTGATAATAGAGGAGAATTCACCTCAAAGGAATTTATGGACTACTGCAACAATCATGGAATAAAAAGGCAATTCTCTGTTGCTAGGACACCTCAACATAATGGAGTTGTTGAAATAAAGAGCAGGAAAGTACAGGAAATGGCTTGAACAATGCTAATGGATTCAAAATTGATTGTTGGCCATTGACCAAGTTTTAGGATATTCTTGGTCATGTTGACCTATTTTGGTACTTCAACAGCCTGTCGAAGATGGAGTGCAAGACGAAGAAGATATCACAAGATCTCGACCCCTTTTTGGGTCTTTTTTGGGATTTGGAAATATGTAATGGGTATGGGATGCCAACCCATGGGTTTACCCATGTTTGGGCCTATTTTGTATGTATAAATAGAAGGCCAGGCAATGTAAGAAGTAGTTGTGCAAGTTGGTTAAGTGATACGAGTGTAATTTTTAAACCTATAAAGTAAAGAAATGCATACATATTCTTAAGAAAAACATAATTTAATCAATAGCTCATTCACATAGTACACAGAGACTTATACCGGAAACCCTCAACCGGGAAAACCTTTCTTATATTCATTATATCATATTTCACCATTCACCATACAATATATATACAATGTTTTTAGGTATTCTTTAGATACCAAAACCCTAATCCCTTAATTCGGGATTAATTTACAAAATCCGCTAAAAATAGCAAAAACCACCCAAAAAAGAATTTTGGGGCACTGCCTTGAACGCTATGCGTAACTAGGGGGGGGGCATAACTTCCCCCCCTAGGACCCCCATAGGGATTGTCAGACATAGTTGTCATATATGACACGACCACACACACACATGCAAAGAATATAACACATACCCAACAAAGAGTTGGATCTGTGTGATCAAGAATCGTAAGGCTTCGTTCATATTGTGTGAGACTTGCAGAGCTAAGTGCAAGTCATTGTAAGAGACTGTGAAGGGATTTGTGTTGTAACACAAGGAAGGAGGATCTAGCGAGCTGTGCATATCTCCTGTCCTATCCAGAGTAGGGTTTTTGTGGCTCTTTTCATGTAGATGACTGATTGAAGCTAATAAAGAAGAAGAGTTGGTGGACGTAGCCCCAGGGTGGGGGTGAACCACGTAAATACTATGTTGTTCTTCTCTGTGTGATGTTATGATGTATTTATGTGTTATTTTCTAAGTGCTTGATAGAGATATATAGATAGATATATGTATGATTTGTTCTTATGATGAATCTGGATGTTAGATCTGATATAGGTGAATATGCTAAGTGCTTAAATCTGCTAGATCTGATCCATTTCTTTATGCTAAGTGCTTAAATACATTAGATCAGGGTGAATGCTACGATGCTCTGTTTTATCTGCAAAGTAGATATTGGGTAAATAGTGATGAAATAATGGATCTAAGTGCTCTATTAAGTATTATAATCACATATCTGTGTCCCAGCTAAGGTTGAAGACACCTGAGTCCTGCAACCACCACTGCCTCTACCTCGGGTGAGAATTCATCTACTTCGTAGGTGTTGCCGAAAGGGATGGTAGTTAGGGTTTTTTTGGTGAGTTGTTTTAGTGTTGAACCCTGGGTCATCCCCTGTTCCAACAAATGGTTTCGTTGCCGGGACCTGAAACTGTAATTGCTGGGAACTGAGGAAGAAGAAGCTTTGTGCAAGGATCCGACCTAGAATTGTGAAAGCTCTATGTGTGGATCTATTTCTCTAGTGCACAACACTCTACTTAGTTTGACAAGCTCTGTGCTAAGGAAAATAAATCTGATCTGAAGAAAAGAGGTAAGATTTGAAATCTTTGTGCTCTGAGAAAGGAAAAAGTGAGACTTTTTTATTAAAAGAGGTAAGATCTGAAATCTTTTTGCTCTGTAGAAGTAAGATAAGTAGAAATTTTTGTTTCAATAGTATGGATATAGGTATGCTTGATAGATTATATCCTATCTTGGAAACTAGGGTATTAATAGATGAAATAATAATTGATATGAGTAGATCTAATAAGAATAGTGAAAAATATGTTATACCTATGCAGAGAAAGAATGTTTGGACTAATAAGTGTATGCAGGATCCTAGAAAAAAATGTTTGCAGGTTAACTACAATGATCCTGGTGCACAGTGTAGGAAAGGCTGGGGATAATTTAAAAGAAAGAGAGGATTAAACCTCTATTATAGTTGCAAAAAACCAGGACATCTTGCTAAGGAATGCCCTGGGAGAAGACCTAGTTGTCTTTGTTGCAAAGCTATGGACCATGAAGTATTAGATTGTCGTAAATGATTGCTAATCTTGAAGAAATGAACATCAGACAAGAAAACCCTAAGGCAGATCCAGAAATTAAGATTATGACAGAATCCCAGAAAGAATCAGAGAAAGTATTTCTATAGATGAAATAAACCCTAAATGACAACTGGCATGTTAGATTATCAGAGGTATTCAAAGGAAAAGAATTCCTTGAAGCAAGAATAGGAGACTTCGACATTGACTGTGTTGTATATAAGGAAACACAGGTGAATATCATGACAGAGAGAACTTGGGAATATATAGTGAGGCCTGCTATGATTCCTTCCTTAGGAGGAATATGACTATTTAAAGGAAAGTTGATACACCTATGTGGAAAGCTCACCCAGATACCTATGAATGCCAATGGAACTTCGAAAGAGGAAGATTTTGAAATTATTATATTTATTGAGAATAGTGCCCCATTTACCATGCTA
Source organism: Picea glauca (assembly GCA_000966675.3). NCBI lineage: Eukaryota > Viridiplantae > Streptophyta > Pinopsida > Pinales > Pinaceae > Picea > Picea glauca. Next base: position 3,164 of record JZKD02S0426635.1, read on the forward strand.
CTAGGAAAACCTTGGATTGAAAGAGATCAGGCCAGAAGGCAAGAAGAAGAATAAGTTTTAGAGCAGAAGAAGCAAGAGTTAAAAGAATTCATAACTAGAAGGATCGCACACTTGATTGAAGAACAAAAGAATAGATCGAAGCTATTTAACATCAGAGACCTGGATGTCAAAGTTTAAAGAACACTAGAAGACCCACAGAAGATTGAAGTACCTATTCCAGATAAAGAAGAAGGATCACCCTCGAATCCTAGGCAAGAATCTCAACAGTGCGAAGTACCTATGCCAAAAGAAGATAAGAATCAGAATGGAAAAAGGCCTATCGAGACAAAGCTCACTGGAAAGAAGGATAGAAAGCTAAGAGTAAGAAGAGATATAAGATCGACAAGTTGCATAAAGTTCCAGAGGAAACTTCGTAGAAGGGAAATTTGCAAAATTGGAGCTTCGTCGGGATATCATAAAAATGACACATGGCACTTCGCCATGACGAAACAACATAGCCATTGGGGACATTATAAATGTTAGACCAATGCTTTGAATGGGTAGAAACACATTTATGGACAGACAAATCACTATCCAACCGTTGGGACTATGCCATAACGAACAAAACAAAGTTAATCAAGGCTTCATACTCATTGCAAGCTACCCGTTGTTGAGTTACCTATTTATCCTGTCGTGCCATGCACCGAGAAAACTTTTGCAAAATGATAATTTGAGCCCGCAGACTAAGTTGATTTTTCACAGTGATCATCACGCTCTTTCCCTCTATCCTCTTGAAGTGTCTAAGTTACCTTCCAAACCTGATATTGTTAACCCCGAGTGTGTATGTCGGACGAGTTTAGTGTTGTCGATAAAATTGTTGAATAAGTTTTGATCGACCTCATGACTGAGAGAGTCATGTCAATGTATATAGGTGTACAAGCATCATCGACGAGAGGACTTCCAACGTCTCCATCCACTACTCACGGAGCCAGACCATCCCGACCATATAATGAAAAGAGTACCAAGCACATGGATGATCTAGCGAATGCCAAATTGGTCCCAAGAATATTACATGCCTATATTCCACCTCTAAGCGGTGCAGTAAATCGAGACACTATGCCTAGGGATTTTGAATACACCTTGGTTACGACGTAACTCCCAAAAGGGATATGCATAGTTCGAGCAGACCAATATATGCTTGCAGCATTGAATTTTAGTGACTTCAACCTTGGAGATCACAAAGTCTATAACATGGTAACCCTGCATAAGTACCTGACCAGAACTAAGGGGAATAATTCAAAGATAATCCCCCAGTCGTGGACTATGAACCTCGCGCAGTCCACCCTCCTGAACCTCATGAATATTCCTCACTTCAGACGACATCAGGAGGTGAATTCATGTGTCAAGTTGTTGATTTCTTGTTACCATGGCGGCTATTTGTGGCTAAAATGTCGTATAATAGTTGATTCGATGCTGATCAATTGGATCATGAGATTGAGTATGCAAGGACCTGACCCACAAGATTTTTACCCAGGAAAATCCATCAATCGCACTCTAGCACAAAAGATCAAGGACACTTATGGCGATGTCGAGAAGGGCACACAAGGCTACAAGGTAGCTTCTATCCAGAGTGGCACAGTGTGCCTTGCCTATCAGTTGATTGTAAGGAAGTTAGTGCAAAAGAACCGACCCACCCAAGTCACCGGTTTTGTAGTCAACCTCACAGGGAAGTGCACGGAAGGCCTTTAGATGAACTGGGTGAAGTACCTGGCAAACCAGTTGGAACTCGACTGTAGAGAAGCACAGGATCAAGGATACGAATTTCATTTCAACTGGCTCTTGATCCTTATATATTTTATTGCCTGGGATATGCCGGAAGGTACAACCTTCCCAGACATTGATCCTTTTGAACCATTGGCCACAAAGTTCAGTACACTGTGGTACTCAAGCGACATGAATAAACAGTGGTAGTCAAATGATGTTTTTCATACCTACTACAATCATTTGAAGATATCCATATAGTCTGAACCTCGCATGACTCCGAACACTCTACACCAGTTCCAGCCTTTGATGAAGTTCAATGTGGATCAACATTTTGTTTACATCACAACACGTGCCAACGAACACAAGAAACAACTTCAGTCCTACTACAAGCTGACGGAGGAGGACTCAGAGGAGATCACAAAGGACTAGCCAGCGGACCTCCTTATTCCAGTAGACCCTGTGGAGATATCTGACATCGACAACCCAGAAACTATGCAGGATACACTCAGACCTAGCAGAACAAAGAAGACCAAAAAGGTCCAAGAGATAGACAGCGAATCCGTAAAGACTGCTTCCATATCACCAGAGAAAGGAGGTGATGGCAAAGATTTGAATGACAAAGAAGTTGAACAGAAGCAGAGATACAAGGTTGATCCTCTGAAGAAGAGGAAAGGTTCACCTCCGACCTCCTGAAAGAAAGCAAAGGTTGCGATGATCAAGATACAGATTGTTCTCACCTCCGATGACTTTGATTTCCTCATAGGATCCCTACAAGATGCTTAGTTGGAAATAACAGAGAAACAAGATGAAAATCAAGAGGAGATGTATGATTAAATTGAGACTGAACTCTGAGGGGTACAGTAATCCCTACAGTCCAGCCGTGCAGTCTCCACTACACCCAGAGAACCAGAATTGGGAGATGAGCCATCTCAACTCCATCGCTTAGCCGATACCGTCAAAGCTCGCCTTCAATGAGCACATGAAGAAACAACGCAAGCCACCTAGGCTTTGACACAAGTACAAGGAGTACTCGTAGAGCAACACAGTGTTACAGAATAGGAAAATCTTTCTCTCTAAGAAAATTTTGATGAAGAAAAAACGCAGCTACAGCAAGAAAAGGAAAAGTTGCTCGTGGAGCAACTCGAAGTAAAAGAGGTGGTCAACATAGAACTTCGCTCTGTGACAGTATTAGAAATCAAGTTAGAAGATTGAGTTTCACAGCAGGTAAACCAGCTCGCAGAAACCATCCAGCAGCTACAACAACACATAGCAGATCTGGAGCTATGCACTATACTTGAGACCCCACAAGATGTAAGAGACCAAAGAGAAGAAATCATCCGGAGCGTATTTGAAAGTCTAAAGGCTATTACCCTAGAATGCAAGAAACTTACTGATCGCAGTGCCTAGACCTATGAACAACTAACAGAGAACCCAGAACTGAAGGAACTGGAGTCACAACTTCAAAAGGCAAAGTATCAAGCCAAAAACAAACATGCGCAGTTGAAGTCCCTATCAGTTGTGGAAAGAATGAAGTGCTCACAAGAGAAATGCACTGCAAAAAAAAAAATCCATACTATCTAGAGCAGAGTTATGGAGGTAACTGAGAAGCTCCAACCCATACAAGACAAGGCCTATCAATTGTTTATAGAATTAGAAGGCTAAGGAGCATAGCTAGAGTAGGTTGTCACTACCACTGAACAACGTCTAGAGGGACCTATCAATGATGCAATTATCCAAGAGTTTGTTGAACAGGAGGCCATAGCACAGAAAGAAGTTGAAGCATCTCGAGCCAAGCTTGAGGTGTTCGAAGTAGAGCTAGTTAGACCATAGTGACTCGGGATGAGTCACAGGTGAGTGTTGGAGGCCTGTTGGCCCTTGACTAAGTTTTGGGATATTCTTGGTCATGTTGACCTATTTTGGGACTTCGACAACCTATCAAATATGGAGCGCAAGAAGAAGCAGAGATCGTGGGATCTCGGCCCCTTTTTGGGTCCTTTTTGGGATTTGGGAATATGTAATGGGTATGGGATGACAACCCATGGGTTTACCCATGTTTAGGCCTATTTTGTATGTATAAATAGAAGGCTAGGCAATGTAAGAAGTAGTTGTGCAAGCTGGCTAAGTGCTAAGAGTTGGATCTATGTGATCAAGAATTGTAAGGCTTCATGCATATTGTGTGAGACTTGCAGAGCTAAGTGCAAGTCATTGTAAGAGACTGTGAAGGGCTTTGTGCTGTAACACAAGGAAGGAGGATCTAGCGAGTTGCGCAGATTTCCTGTCCTATGTAGAGTAGGGTTTTTGTGGCTCTGTGCATGTAAATGACCGATTAAATATCATAAATAAGAAGAGTTGGTGGATGTATCCCTAGGGTGGGGGTGAACCACGTAAATACTATGTTATTCTACTCATTACGATGTTCTGATGTATTTATGTGTTATTTGATAAGTGCTTGATAAAGATAGATAGATAGATCTATTTATTCTTTGCTCTTATGATGAATCTGGATGTTACATCTGATATAGGTGAATATGCTAAGTGCTTAAATCTTCTATATCTGATCCATTTCTTTATGCTAAATGCTTAAATACATTAGATCAAAGTGAATGCCGCGATGCTCTGTTTTATATACGAAGTAGATATTGGGTAAATAGTGATGAACTAACGACACTAAGTTCTCTATTAAGTATTATAATCACATATCTGTGTCCCAGATAAGGTTTCATACACCTGAGTCTTGCAACCACCTCTGCCTCTACCTCAGGTGAGACTTCATCAACTTCACAGGTGTTGTTGAAAGGGATGGTAGTTAGGGTTTTGTTGGTGTGCTATTGTAGCGTTGAACTATGGGTCTTCTCCTGTTCCAACATTGACAGATATTTTTTGGACACAGGAAGTGCATACAACAGTTCACATTGAAAACAAAGTAATGCTCATAAATAACACCGACAAAACTCCTTACGAGCTATGGAAAGGAAGACCAACAAATTTCAAGCACTTCAGAGTTTTTGGAAGAAAATTCTATATCAAAAGAGAATATGAAAGAATGGGAAAGTTTGACTCTCGTGTGGACAAAGGAGTACTTGTTGGTTACTCAAGTACAAGGAAATCATACAAGTGTTACAATTTTAGATTGAACAAAGTTGTGGAAAGCATCAGCATAACAATTGATGAAACATGCAGACTGGAATCAATGGAACAACCTTTCAAAGAAAAAGCAGAAGATGAAAAAGAAGTAGAAGAGGAAAATCAAGAGAATTCGACAGAAACAAAAGAGCAAGTTCAACAAGTGTCTCCAAAGACACCTAGCAGATGAGTATAGAAGAATCATCCTTCAAATAAGATTATCGGAAATGAAGATGCAGGAGTTGAGACTTGAAGAAGAATCCATTCACCAGAACAAACACACCTAGCAATCTTATCTACAATTGAACCAAACTGTTTTGAAGAAGCCAGTAAGGATGAATTTTGGAATAAGGCCATGGATGCAGAATTGGATCAAATAGAGAAAAGTAACACTTGGGAATTGGTTCCAAGACCAAAGAATAAGAATGTGATCGGCACAAAATGGGATTTCAGGAATAATTTGAATGAATATGGACATGTTACAAGGAAAAAAGCTAGATTGGTATGTAAAGGGTATGCACAGATTGAAGGAATTGACTTTGAAGAGACATTTTCCCCAGTTGCCAGAATGGAAGCAATCCATTTTCTTTTATCTTATGCATGCTCCAAAAAGATTAAAGTGTATCACATGGATGTAAAATCAGATTTTCTGAATGGGGAACTTGAAGAAGAAGTCTACATTGAACAACCAGAAGGATTTCAGTTGTTAGTGAATGCAGACTATGTGTGGAAATTAAAGAAGGCCTTGTATGGTCTAAAACAGGCTCCTAGAGCATGGTACTCTAGATTGGATAAATATCCATAGCAGGTAGGGTTCAGACAATGAAGTGCAGAAAACAACCTTTACATCAAGGTAAGTCAAGGTAATATTTTATTAATTGAAGTTTATGTTGATGATATTATTTTTGGTAGTGATGATGACAGGTTAGGCCAGAAATTTGAAAAGGATATGCAGAATGAATTTGAAATGTCATTACTTGGAGAACTATCCCTATTTTTGGGACTTCAGATACGTCAAAGAAACCAAGGAATTTTTATTTCTCAAACCAAGTATATCGGAGAAATGTTAAAGAGGTTCGGAATGGAAGATTGCAAATCAGTTATCACTCCCATGCAAACCAGTTGCAAGTTAAGCAAAGATGATGATTCAAAGTCTACATATTAGAGGCAATATAGGTCAATGATTAGCAACCTACTATATGTGACAACATCTAGACCAGATGTAATGCAGGCAGTTGGACATGTGGCATGATTTCAAGCAGCACCAAAGGAATCACATGTATTAGCAGTGAAGATAATTTTCAGATATCTCAAAGGAATAGAATAGTTTGGATTATGGTATCCAAAAGGAAAGGATCTATCTCTTATTGCCTACATAGATGCAGTTTGGGTAGGTTGTATTGATTAATGACAAAGCACCAGTGGAGTAGCGTTCTATTTGGGTGAGTGTTTAGTATCATGGCTAAGCAAGAAACAATCATCGGTATCTCTATCTACAGCTGAGTTAGAGTATATTGCAGCAACAACATGTTGTACATAGGTTCTTTGGATGAAACAAACTTTGACAGATCTATAGGTTGAGTATGATGAGCCCATTCCAATATATTGTGATAATACAAGCACCATCAGTATCTCAAACAAATCGGTGATGCACTCCAAGACAAAGCACATTCCAATCAAGTATCACTTTTTATGGGAGCGGGTTGGAGAAAATAATATCAGAGTTGAGTATGTGTGCACACAAGAACAAGTGACAAACATCTTTACAAAACCACTTCCACAGGAAGCCTTTGAGTATCTTCGCCAGAGACCCAGATTTATTTCTACTCCAAAATGAATTCTTTTGAATTCTTATCTTATATGTCTTAGATGTACATGAGGAAGCACTATAAGAGGACAGTTCATTCAGGGGGAGTATCCCTGGATGGAAAGATACCTTTTCCATTGATGACAAAGGGGGAGAGATTTATTAGATGCAGAGGATAGAGGCATGATTCCAGGGGGAGAAATGGTCACAGAGATGTAGAGGACAAAGGCATGGTTCCAGGGGGAGCATGAGTGATATGAATTCAGTATTGCATCAAAGTGTTGCCATCAATGCCAAAGGGGGAGATTGTTGATTAAGATTGGTTGTCATTGATGTCAACACTTGAAGAAATCCCGGTAGCACAAAGGTTTGGGTAATGGACCCAAGTTTGTTTGATATAAATATGACTCATTATTTTCTTGTCATGGTTGATAATAAGTATATATGGATGAACTCCAAAGCGGTCCCCTTATGGTGAAATCCCTCACGGGAAGACGCTTTGCAGATTGAGTTATCCTAGAAGTATGGTTAGAGAACCCATGCTTATTTGTGGAATAATGACATGAAATTAATTGAATTTTTTAGTTAAACTATCCTATATGGATATTTCTTGTCATTCCATTTCCGTTGGTATGTGGAATGTCACATAACTGCTCACGGTTAGAGAGTTATGGCCATGAGAAGTTGGAGAACCCAGGTTTGGGTAATGGACCCACATTTGTTTGATGGATAATGGTACGAGTTTTGATATATTTTTAGGTAATATTATTCTATATGGATACTACATGTCATTCCATTTATGATGGTATGTGGAACATCACATAACTCCTCACGGTTTGAGAGTTATGGCCTTACGAAGTTGGAGGACCCTCTTATGTCATCTAGAAGCCCCAAAAGGTCAAAGTAGTCAAAGTGGTT
>JZKD02S0426646.1:3601-17841 GCA_000966675.3 Picea glauca
GAGAATATTCTCTAGGTGGAATATTCTCCCCTAAAATATAGGAGACTGGATAATGACTAATTATGACTAATAAACAAGAATTAAATTTAGGAAAAATAAATCTTGGGTGTGTGTGAAGTAACTCCAACACCCCCTTGAACATCACTATGGTGAAAATAAAGATTGGGTCCCGACAACGAGGCCATGTTAGGTACCCAAGTACAAAATATACACTGAAAATAAAGTGAGGAAAGAGGGAAAATATCATGGAAATCCCCCCCCCCCTTCAAGGTACAATGTATGTAAAAATAAGAACTACAGTTTCTAGGAAACTGTGTCCTTCACTCCAAGACGACCTCACAGAGAATGGAATTTATGCTCAATGAAGGTCTTGGTGAAAATGTTTACCGTATGTTCTACTGAAGGACATAAATGTAAGTCAATGATCCGCTCGTGTACTAAGTCCTGGATGTATTGCATTTGGATCTCGATGTGCTTCGTCCGCTGCCTCTGAACTGGATCTCTACAAAACTTCAGAGTGCTTTGGTTGTCACACCAGATGATGATCAACTGATGAAACTGAATGTCCAACTTAGTGAGAAAATGTTGTAGCCACATAGCTTGAATGGTTATGTTAACTACCCCTCTGTACTTTTCCCTGGATAAATATAGAGAAATGGTAGATTTATTCTTTCTCGACCAATAGATAGGCTCGGAACCAAGATTGAGTGAGTAACCAGATGTGGACTTGCGATCAATGCTATCTCTAGCCCAGTTGGAATTATTAAACCCAATGAGATCTAATGTAGAGTCTGTTGCATAATGAATCCCAAAGGTGATGGTGTCGTGTACGTATTGAAGGATACACTTTTCATCTTTCTAATGTGGCTCATGCATATCTTGCATGAACCTAGAAACTACACCAACTGCATATGAGAGGTCTGGTCTGGAGTGTGTGAGATACAACAATCTCCCCACTAGCTGTCTGTACAATGTGTTGTCAACTAGTGGAGTCTCCTCGCCATCCTCAATTTTGACTCCTGGTCATAGGATCACCTTTGCATGCATCCAACGAAGAATATACTGCTTTTGAGGTAGCCTTGTGATGTGATGCTCTTGAATCTACGATCCAAGCATCGAGAGAGGAGTTGATGGCAATCAAGGCATGGCTAGAATTGCCTTTCTTGGCATGAAGATCTTCTGGCTTCTTATTCTTTTCACCATTAGGGATGCGATCTCCAAGGTTTTTTTTCTGAAGTATTTGAGACATCATATCTATTTTATTTTTCATGCATGCATATTTTGAATGGAATCCTTTGTGACAATACATGCATTTCTCTCCTTTTCTTCCCTTTTCTCCTTTGGATCTAGAGGCATCAGTGAAGGGTTTTGTGTACCCTTCCTTCTTCGTATGTGCATGAGATTTCCTCTTATCTTTATATTTATATTTTTTATATTTGTGGCTGCCATCATGCACAGTGAGGGTATGCGCCCTTGGGCCTTTGATTGCACCCATGTTGATGCGCTTGGTTTTCTCTTGTGTTAAGGATTCGATAAAGTCCTCAAGAGAAGGCATCTTCCAGGTGGATCTAGAGGTGAATATGACACTATGGAATGTGGATACGAATACAAAGAATTCAAGACCAAGTTTGGAGAGAATGGTAAGAACCATTTGTTTCTCCTCTGTCGATTTATCAACCCTGCAAGCTTTGAGTTGTGACAGTAAATCCTTGAATTTTGTAAAGAAATCTTGGATATTATCGAATCTTTTTGGATCCAATGTTAGAAGATCCATCTCCAGCATTTGTCCCCTCATATCATCCTATTTTCCAAATATCCATTCCAATATTTTCTAGGCTTCATTGGGAGTATTACAGAAAGATATGTGAAAAAGGAGATCAGGAGAAATAAGACTTCAAATTGTTCTGAGTGCCCCATTCATGTGATTTAAGTACTTGGATTTTTCTATGAATGATGTTAGTTCTATATCTGTATTCATGGTTAAATTATACAACCCTTTGTATTGGAGATGTATGGCTATTTTCTCCTTCCATCCAAAATAGTTGTAAGGTGTAAGAATGAATTCTTTTTGGAATTCCATCTTTCCGTTGTCTTCAATCTTTTATACCTGCAAAAACATTTGTTGTAGCTTTTACTTAGCAGTCCGTCGGCTTTGATACCATGTAAATTTGTTGAACCTGCACATAATAGATCTAGATAAACAATAATACACACATTTTCATAGAGAATTGGAGAAGGAAGAAGAAGGAGAGAAAGAATGGAAGAATTCTCATTAACAGTTGTGAAGAATGAATAGTTTACACATGATATACTCTGTATAAATCAATGAGTTCGACTTGAGGTGAACCAAGTTGCCATAGTGGTGGTCTAGAGTGATATAGACACACACCAGTAGTTACAGGAGTGAACTTCCACCTATTCTAGTCTCTTAGGTAGTTACGAGAGTGAACTGCCACCTAGTTGAGTTAACTAGTCAACTAGTCTTCAGTTAACTGATTGAACACAGAGTAGTGAGGATTTAACTCAGGGAATCAAGGCTAATGCACCACTTTGGTGATGATTCCAAGGAAAGTTCTAATTATCATGGTGATGATCCCAATGTTTCATGGTGATGATTCCAATGCAACATCTAAACTCAACTCAACTACTCAAACTGAAGTGTCAATTGAAAGAGAATATTCTCCAGGTGGAATATTATCCCCTAAAATATAGGAGACTACATAATGACTAATTATGACTAATAAACAAGGAATGAATTTAGGAAAAAGAAATCCTAGGTGTGTGTGAAGTAACTCCAACTATGATTGTTGGGAACTGAAGTAAAGAAAATAGAAGCTATGTGCGTAGATCTGCTGCTAAAGTGCGCAATACTCTACTTGACTTGCGAAGCTCTGTGCTAAGAAAGAAATCTGATATGAGGAAAAGAGGTAAGATCTTAAAAGAGGTAAATCTATGTTCTTTGATAAGAGTAAGATAAGTGAATTTTTTGTTTCAAAAGAATGAATTTAAGTATGTTTAATAGTTTATGTCCTAGTCTAAAATCTAGGGTGTAGTTGGAAGAAAGAGTTGATCTAAGTAAAGATAATATAAATGAATACATATATGTTATTCCTATGCATAGAAAGAATTTTTGGACTAATAAGTTGATGCAGGAACCTAGAAAGAATTTTTGTAGATTGCAATACCAACACCATGATCCTAGTGCGCAGTACATGAGAGGTTGGGGAACGCTTAAAAGAAATACATGATTGACATTATGTTATAACTGCAGAAGACTGAGACATGTTTCTAAGGAATGCCCTGGTACATGTCCTATTTGTCCTTGTTGTAAAATTGTTGGTCATGAGGTTGAGGATTGTACAAATATGATTGATAAAGCTGAATGAATGAACGTGAGACATGAAAACTATGAATAAATCCAAGAGACTAAGAGTATGTTAGAGAATCACACAGAGAAAGAATCAAAGAAAGCTCAGACTATGTTATTACAGTTGAAAGAAATGATGAATGATCACAAAGATGTCAGATTACCAGAGATCCTGAAAGTAAAACAACGCATAAGTGCAAGAATATAATACTTTGACATAGACTGTGTCTTGGATGAAGAAACACAAGTAAATATTATGACAGAAGAAAATTGGGAAATTTTGAGAAAGCCTATTGTGGTACCTTCATTGGGAAGGATATGCTTGTTTAAAGGAAAGATGATAACCCTATGTGGAAAAGTTACTATTATACCTATTATTGTTCATGGAACATCGACTAAAGAGGAATTTGAAGTCATTAAGTTTTTTGAGAACAATGCCCCTTTCCCACTCTTGTTATGAAAGACTTGGATTGAGAAGGATCATATCAAAAGGAAAGAAAAGGAAGAAGCTGTAGAAAATAAAAAGAAATAAATAAGGGATTTCATAGCTAGAAAAATAGACCGACTAATAGAATAATGAGAAGATAAGTCAAAGCAACAGAGGGAAAGAGAATTAGTTGTCAAATTTGAAAGAACGCAAGAAGGTTTGAAGGACCCATCCATTCAAGAAAGAATAATACCCACCTTGGAATTAATAAGAGAAGGGATACTAACTTCAAACCCTTTGAGAGCACATTAGTAGTGTGAAGTCACTACGCTAAGAGAAGATAATAATAAGAATGGAAAGAGGATTCTAGAAATAGTTAGAGGAACTCAGGTCACAGGAAAGAAGGCAAGAAAGATTAGTGAAAATAAAGCCAAGTTATAAAAGCTATAGGAAGCTACAAAGAATAGATGGAATAATTCGCAGGAGGCGGGTTTGCAGGACTTGAACCTCGCCGAAACAACAGAACCACGTAGAATGGGACTTCGCCCAGGCGAAGGTATATGACCGTTGGAGGCACCCTGCCCATTAGAAAGTCACTCTGGAATGAATAGAAGATGCATTTATGAGATTTTGGATGTTGAGACTGCGCCATAATGGAAAGATTCACATTGATGGAAGCATTCATACCTGCTGGAAGAATCTGTTACGATACTTACTTATTTAACCTGTCGGATGTTGCGTCGGGACCACTTTTTTCCACCCGTGATTAAGTAATCCAAGAAGAGAATTGATTGTGCATCAAGTTGTGTTATCAGAAGCTAGAAATCACCATCCATTTGTCTAACTCACCTTTCCATTTTCCTACCTCGACCCGTCTATTTAAAATTCAGAATGTTGGGAAAACACATTCAGTTAGAGAATTCCGTCGAGGAGGTTCTTAACAAGTTTATGGCTGATAGAGCTATGTCTGAAGGTGTCCAGGCATCGTCAACCAGGGGACTACAGGCTTCCCCTTTGACTGGATGACATTTGGGCCATGCCAACGGCATGACCGAACAATGAAGTAAGCATCGCAATGATATGGCTAATGCAAAGCATACACCATTGATCTTACCAGACTATATTCACCATTGGCTGGTGTATTTAACCACGACTGCATTCCATGAGACTATGAATACACCCTAATCACTACATACATTCTGAATGGAATATGTGTAGTTGGGATAGATATTGTTACTAAAGAACAATGACTTCAACCTTGGAGATAGAAAGAACTATGATATGCTCGCACCCCACAGATACCTGATGAAGTCAACTAGGAGGAAGCCTCACATTATCTCCTAGCCATGGATTAAGGAGTTGGCACAATCCATTGTGCTCAATGTGATAGAACCACCAGAGCCATTGGACGCTAGGTTCTATACCTTGTGGTACACCAATGACATGTCGAATAAATGACAGTCGAATGTTGTGTTCCATGCGTACTATCAACAATTGAAGGTTTACATTGAAGCACTTCCATGCATGAAACTGTGCACCCTGCACAGGTACAAAACACTAGCTAAGTTCCATGCAGATCGACATTTTATCTATATCACTGTGCACAGAGATGAGAGAAAGGAAGAGTTACAATCATATTACAAATTGACAGATGAGGACATGGAGCAGATCACCAAAGAATGGCTAAAGGATTTCCTTGTACTGGTTGATGATGCAGAAATATCTGACACTGACATCATAGGAAGCCCCTTGGTCACCCAGGTCGAGCATGTCTGACATTCAAGCAGTACGAAGAAGAAGAAGAAGCAAAAAGATGTTCAGAACATAGAGATCAATGAGGAGGACAATGCCTCTGAAGAAAATGGATCTGACTTGCCTGCAAGAGGAGGAGGAGGAGAAGACCAAGAAGATGGACAAAGAGGAGGGGATGAAAGAGAAAATCAAGGAGAAGGTGAATCTACACTGCCAAAAGATCCCCCTATGGAAACACTGCAAAAGAGGAATATTTTTCCACAGAAACCTTCAGCAAGAAAGAAGACGCGCGCTAGCAAGCCCTAGTTAGAGGCCACACTCATGGGGGATGAAATCAACTTGGTTTGCAGATCCATGGAGGATGCTTCCAAGGAAATATTGCAGATATATGGAGTGAATCAGGAGGATTTGTATGGAAGGGTCGAGAAGGAACTGAAGGAAATACATCAAGCTATTCAATTGATCCACATAGTACCTATTGTTCCTTCCTCACCACCGAATACAAAATTGGGGGATGAACCAACCCAATTAAGAAGACTAGCAAATGCGACAGAGGATTGACTTTAGAAGGTCCAAGAAGAGAAGGAGAAGGCTACAGAAGCCTTGAAACAAGAAAAAGAGGAAGTCTTAGAGAAATTACGCATAGCGCAGTACTATGTAACCGCCTATGAAAATGAAAAAGATAATTTTTAGGCGATGGTCCAGAAGGAAAAAGTACAACTACAAAAATAAAAGGAGCAATTTCTTGTAGAAGGGGACATAGTTAAGGAAGATGTGAGTAAATCATGTCACTCTGTCCCGGGTTTGGCACATGAGGAACATGAGTTGGTTGAGGCTCAAGTGGTGAAGCTCGTTGAGACCATCTAACATCTTCAAATGAGGATAACAGAGTTGGAGGTCCAAGAAGTACCAAGAACCCCGTAAGAAGTGCCCAACCAGAGAAAGGAAGATGCCAAGAACAAAATAATAAGGATAAGTGCCCTCGCTTCAGAGTGAAAAAAATTGAGCAATAGAAGTGCAAAGAATTATGATTTCCTCACAGAAGATCCAAATATAAGGAAGTTTGAAGCATTGTTACAGGAGGCACAACAACAAGCATTCACCGTGTAGGCGTAGATGAATCTCCTCACCACAGTTGAGAGAATAAAGAGATATCAAGAACAATGCACAGTCTAGAAACAGATTAATGCCATCTAAGGCAGAGTAATGGAAGTCACGTAAAAGTTGCAATTTGTGCAGGATGAATCCTGCAGGGTGTTCAAAGAAATTGAAGGATAGGGCTCGCAATTGGACCAAGTGGTTGCAATGGTGGAACAATACCTGTTACAATGAAGACGATATAGGAGCTCGTTGCAAAGGAGGATCAAGTTAAGAAGCAAGTCGAGGCAGCTTGAGGCCTTCTAAGCAGCTTTTCCCAGACTAGAATGACTTGGGATGAGTCACGGGTGAGTGTTGGGGGCCTGTTGTCCCTCGACCAGGTTTTGAGGAAACCTTGGTCAGGTTTGGAACACTTTTCAGACTTCGACGGGATGGTTGAAGATGGAGCTCCATGGCGGAGTTGAGATCGTGGATCTCACTTGTTTTTTAGGCTATGTGGACCCAACAAGGCGTTCATTAGGGGTTTTGTAATGGGTTATGGGATGTCGGCCCATGGGTTTTACCCATGTTTAGGCCTTTTTGTAAGGAATTGTAAAAGTATAAATAGATAATAACATATGGTATAAATAGATAGAGACAAGAAACAAAGTCTTGGTAGCCAAGTGAAAATAATTTTGGGTTTCTTAGTGCAACATAACATGTATATAAGGCTCTATGCTTGATAGAGAAGTTGGCTTTGTGCCTAGATCCAGTTTTGGAAGGAGGATCTGGTGCTCAGTGTGTAGACTTCCTATCCTATGTGAAGCTTGGCTCTATGGCTTAGTGCACATGAGTGGATGAATGTAATATTTGGAAGAATTATAAAGAAGATGAAGCAGTTGGTGGATGTATCCCTACACTGGGGTGAACCACGTATATCTTGTGTCTTTGGTGTTCTTTGTGCTATGTTGTGTTTGCCATTTATCTGCTTAATTATTTTTTTATTATGTATAATGGATAGATTTGATGTTGCTTAGTACTTTACTCATGATTTATGAATGAATGCTAGATATAACTCATTTCTATGTGCTAAGTGGTTGAAGTACTTAATCTTTACTGTTACTGCACCGATCTATCTTAGGGTTTTGTTATACGATGTTAATGAAGCTAATTAGTTAATGAATATCATCTTGTAGTGTCAATAGAATACTCTGCGAAGTGTTTCTATCACAGATCTATGTCCCTTATTGGTTACAGACATCTTAGTCCTGTAACCCCCCCTGCCTCTACCTCGGGTGAGACTTCGCTTGCTTCGCAGGTATTGCCGAAAGGGTCGATAGTGTTATAATATTAAGGATTGTGCTCATTTTACCATTGACAATACCCTTGTCACCCAACCATAGTCTGAATCCACCCTCCGAGCACCTTGACCTTGACAGAGAAGAATCTTGGTAGTAATCAATATCCAAGCAAGGCTAATGCACCAAGCAAGAAAGTAACCAAAGATGATCATATAGTCCAACCCATAAACTAGCACAACACCTTCCCCAGAACTTGATCACAAAACTTCCAGACTGCAGTGCGCACAAGTGACTTCTACAATTATGAGAATGTGACAAATGAGAGACCGGTGCCCTGTATTTATAGTATTTCTGGAAGACTTCCCTAGGTTGACTTCTCCTTCTAGGTACTAATTAATTCATATTATTTATCTTTCTTCAGCCGACATCTTGTCTCAGTTTACATTCATTTCTTTGATTCCTTCTAGAATATTCTAATCTCGTCATAAGTCACAATAGAGGTTCATACCTCCCGAAGATACCATAATATCAACACTCCCTCCTAGCTAGGGAGGTATGGTATTAAGCACAAACAGAGGATTCAATTGGTAGTATCACGAGCACCATCATTATTATCCAACTGGATAATATCCTATGACAACTGGTACAATATCAATTGATATAACACACCTATGTTTATCCATGGTAGTACGCAACTACTCAAACCATGACACATAGTCACACATAGTGGAACAAATCCACCACAATAGTATATCTCTACTGTTTGTAGATAGGCAGTCTCCATAAAAATTATCTGATGCCAACCTACATAGAGAATATTGTTAAAATAAACTAAATCATATAGGCCAATATTTCACTCACATCTGTGAGATATGAAATAATATCTTCCATTAGAGTAGAACATCAACGATGGGCTAACTACCCTATACTTCTCAAGCAAGGAAGAATGATTGTTCTAATTTCTGAGCTTGAACCATTCCTCACCCTGGGCCATTCCTCTGACACTAAAAAAAGTGTAACCTAGAGAGAATGAATATGCCCTAAGTAATTCCTATCCCTGATTGTTGAGCCTGGACCATTCTCCACCCTAGGCCATTCCTCCGACACTAAACAAAGTTCAACCTGGAGAAAATGAATACACCCTAAGGAATTAATGTCCGAACCATTTCCTCTGTTAAACACAAGAGGAAAATATTGTCCTGCATCAACCTCCAAAATGGACCATTCCTCATGTTAACCAAAATGAGAAATTGATGTTCGGTGAGGTGGGCCATTCTTCTTGAGTAACCCTCAAGAAGAGAGACTGCCCTAGATCACTCCCTATGTTAACCAAAATGGGAAGTTGTTGTCTATGATACATCAGAAATCTAGACCATTTCCCTTGCTAACCATAATGGGAAATCATTGTCTATTAGAAATATCAATCCACTTTCCGAATAGGAAAGAATCTTCCCAAATTGGACTATTTTTCAATTTCAAAAATAAATGTCTTCAATAATATTTTCAATGCTCCCTCCCAAACTGGAGAGCCATTTCTTCCCTTTCAGCTAATGGATTTATTTCCATGATCCCCATCTTCTTTCGAAAATATGCAAACTTTATTTTGGATAGAGGTTTTTTCAGGATATATGTTGTCTGCTCATCTATGGGGATATACTCGAGCTTTACCCCTCCTTCTTGGACTTTATCTTAAATAAAGTAGTATTTGATCTCAATGTGTTTTGACCTTTCATGAAACATGGGATGTTCTGATAATATTATACAGCTCTGATTATCACAATGTATTATGGTTGATTATGGAATCTGATCAAATAAATCAGAGACTAACTTCCTTATCCATATTGCTTCTATGCATGCTTCACATGCTGTGATATCCTCTGCTTCTGTTGTGCTGAGTGCGGAAGACTTTTTTTTTCTGCTTCCCCAAGATATCATAGTGAAGCCCAAGTTGAAACACATACTTGAAGTGCTCTTTTTGTCTTCTTCACTTCCATCCCAATCTGAGTCTGTGAATCCATGAAGTTGTATATCATTGAATGCGGTATATCTCTAGCCATAGTTTATTGTCCCATGAATATATCTTAATACATGCTTTTCATCTATCCAATGCTCATGTCTTGGTTCCACCTAGAATTGTCTTAGTGTATTTATGACAAAGCAAATGTCTGGTTGAGTATTTACCAAATACATTAATGACCCAATTAGTTGTCGATATAGAGATGGATCTACTGGATCAGAATCTGGATCATTCACTTTTCTTATATCCGTATCCATAGGAGTGTCCATGGAATTAAAATCCATCATACCAAACTTTTGAAGGATCTTTATTGCGTACTTTCCTTGTCCAAGGAATACTTCACCATGCTTCTGCCATACTTTTAGCCCCAAGTAATAATGCATGAGACCTAGATCTTTCATATAAAATTGGGAAGCTAATTCCTTCTTGCACTAGATGATGAGAGACTCTTCACCTGTTATGAATAGATCATCCACATATAGTAGTAGAATTACAGGTGCATTTTCCACGACTTTGTAGTAAAGGTTTGGATCTGCATGACTCTTGGAGAAACCAAGTCTCATTAGATAGATGTCCATTCTGGCATACCAAGCCCTTGGAGCTTGCTTGAGTCCATATAGAGATTTATTTAATATGAAAACGTGGGTGTCTCTGGAATGTACCTCAAACCCTTGAGGTTGTTCAATACATACTTCTTCTTCAATTTCTCCATTGAGGAACACTTTCTTTACATCCATCTAATGTAAGTTCCATCCCATGGAAGCGACAAGAGATATGATAGCTCTAATGGAAGTATATCTAGCCACTAGAGAAAAGGTTTCATCATAATATTATCCCTCCTTTTGGGATAACCCTCTGGCTATGAATATTGCCTTTTATTTATCCATGCTTCCATATGTTGCATGTTTGATCTTGTATACCCATTTTGAAGTTACAACTAATTTTTCTTTAGGTATAGGTACGATTTCCCATACCTCATTTTTCATAATGGATTGATGTTCTTTCGTCATAGCTTCTTTCCATTGTCCCTTTTGAAATGATTCTTCAAATGTGGTATGTTCTTCATATAGAAGCTTCGTCATGTATGTTGCATAACTTGAGAATCTTTTAGGTCTTTTACTCTTTCTGAATGTTCCTTCTGGAACCTTGATTCTTTCTGCATCTTGTAAGGTGGCTTCACGCCAAGATGGTTGTTTCTTGGTTTTAGGTACGATATCTGAACCAATGTTTTCACATGGTTCCATAGGATGGTCAGGTTGTTCCTTTTCGTCATTTTCTTTTTCTGTGCTTTCTTCATTAGGTCCTTTAATCTCTTCTTCTTCAATAGTTTCTTTTATGGATTTCTTGAAGGCCATCTTTTCATTGAATGTTACATCTTTGCTGACTTCGATCTTGTGTTGTTCTGGAATATATATTCTATAGGCCTTGGATGAATCACTGTATCCTACTAATATCCCCTTCTTTCCTAAGGGTTCTAGTTTATTCCTTTTGTCCTTGGGAATGTGAGAGTAAACAGGACATCCAAATATTCTTAGATTTTCCACATTAGGTTTCTTACCTGAGAAGGCTTCTTCTAGTGTCATGTTCTTCAATATACAATGAGGACTTCTGTTCTTCACATATATTGTTGTCATTGCTACTTCTCCCCATAAGAACATGGACAGACCTTGATCGTTTAGTAAGGCTTTTACGGTTTCTTCAATAGATCTGTTTTTTCTTTCTACTACACCATTTTGTTGAGGATTATGAGGAACAATAAACTCCCTCATAATACCGGTTGATTTGCAGAATGCAACGAATTTCTTCGAGGTGTAGTCTCCTCCATTATCTGTTCTTAATGTCTTGATCTTCTTGTTTGTGAGATTTTCTATCTATGCTTTGAATTCTTGGAATTTGCTGAATATTTCATCTTTTTTCTTCAGTAGATATAGCCAAGTATTTCTTGAATAATCATCTATGAAGATTACGTAGTAAAGAGATCCTCCTAGATATCTGACTGGCATTGGACCACAAACATCTAAGTGTATTATATCTAGGATCTCCTTAGATCTATTGTTGCTTCTTGGGAATGGTTTCTTGATATTCTTCCCAAGGGCACATCCTTTGCAAATTCCTTCATGTGTAGATTTCAATTCTAGTATTCCTTCAACCATTCTTTTGAGAAAGGGTAATGATTGATAATTAATATGAGTGTACATTCTATGCCAAAGTTCATTAGGGTTGACTTCATCATGTACGATATCTTCTTCATTTTGTTCTAGTAGTCTATACAAATTTCCTTCACGATTTACAATAACCCTAGAATTCTCTATGCTGGAGTGTTTATGCCATGATAATACTTTTCCATTCATGAAATCTATTTTGTTTCCTTTGTCTTCTAAGAAATATATCGATACAAGATTCTTTTCTAAACCAGGTACACATAAAACATTGCTTAAGTGAAAATTGTTACATGATTTCAACTTGACGGAGGCTTGTCCAAATCCTTCGACTGGGTAAGTGATTTTTTCTCCAAGCTCTACCTTGTACGATGTCTTCTTCTCATTTAGGTTTGAGAGTCTAGCTTGATCTCCCATCATGTGCCTAGAAGCTTCACTATCGATTATCCACGTGTCATCTTCAATCGTTCCAGTGAGTGCTAAGTAGTGTAAAAGATTGATTGTTCCACTAATGTCTTCAGTTGATTGGTAGTTGGTCATGCTTTGATCCAAAAATTAAACTCTGATGTTTCTGTCTTATGAGATAGCCAAAAGGTGCACTAAAATAGGGCACATCTGAATATCTTCTCCTTGAGAAAGATGCTCCATCACAAGGTGTCAGATCTGAAATTAGGGTTTCTACAACTACTTCTGCTAGTAACCCTAGTGGTAGTGTCTTGGAAGCTTCTCATGCTAGTAACCCTAGTGACAGTTCCTTAGTGAGCTCAATATCCTAACGGTTATACTTCCTTCCAGCGTTTAGACTGAACGAAGGAGGTGTGGGCCCATAACTTGTTAGAATGTCAAGGATTGTGCTCGTTTTACCATTGACAATACCCTTGTCACCCAAACATAGGCCAAAGACACCCTCCGAGCACCTTGACCTTGACAAAGAAGAATCCTGGTAGCAATCAATAGCCAAGCAAGGCTAATGCACCAAGCAAGAAAGTAACCAAAGTTGATCAGATAGTCCAACCCAGAAATTGGTGCAACACCTTCCCCAGAACTTGCGCACAAAACTGCTAGACTGTAGTGCGCACAAGTGACTTCTGCAATTATGAGAATATGATAAATCAGAGACTGGTGCCCTGTATTTATAGTATTTTTGGTAGACTTGCCTAGGTTGACTTCTCCTTTTGGGTACTAATTAATTCATATTATTTATCTTTCTTCAGCCAACATCTCGTCTAGGGTTACATTCATTTATTTTCTTCCTTCCAGAATATTCTAATCTCATCATAGGTCACAATAGAGGTTCATACCTCCCGAAGATACCATAATATCAATAGGTAGTTAGGGTTTTTTTGGTGCACTATTGAAGCGTTGAACCCTGGCTCTTCCCCTGTGCCAAAATTGTGCAACAAAGTTCAAGAGACGTGAAGGTAAGAAAAGGTTTGGTTCAAGAAATAAATTCAATCATAAGAGAGATATGTCAAAGGTACAATGTTTTGGATGCCATGAATATGGCCATTATAAAAAGGATTTTCCTAAACTAGAAAAGAAGAGAAATGAAAGACACCATGCATCTACTGCCAATGATGAAGAACCTTCAAAGAAAGCCAAATATGGAGAAACAATTTTATTCTACTACTCATCTCTTACAGGATCTTTTGAAGACAATATGTGGTTGATCGATAATGGAGCTTCAAGACATATGACTTGCGATAATGAAAATATCTCAAGCATGAAGGAAAAGGAAACCTCTCATAAAGTGTAACTTGGAGACAATAACTCTTATGTATGTTGATACTAAGAGGGGGGTGAATCAGTATCCAGTACAATTTAAAACATTTTTCAACTTATACTAAAACCATTCAATTATATCCAATGATAAATGAACAATAGTATAAGAGTTACACCAATACACCACATTACACCATGCACAATATATGAGAAATAATCAATAGTTTTTGTTCAAGGGAAGTAATGAATTCCAAAGGTAGCTACAGATTCCAAATGTAAAGGGAGGGATAAACCTCCAAGAGAAAGATACAATCATCCAATATAAAGAGATATTTGAACTCTCTATCCTTGCCCCTTCCTTCCACCCAAGAATATATGAGAGATAATAAAACTTTATTCAATTCTGGTCTGTTCAGAA
>JZKD02S0426657.1:15037-58389 GCA_000966675.3 Picea glauca
GGATACATGGACAAGTGGAAAATTGGGCAAAGTTGGACATAGGTGACTATGTGGACAAAGTGGCCTAGAATATGCTTCTAAGGAAGCTACTTGGAGAGTATAAATAAGAAGCAAAAGTCTCTTGTGAAAATCATCTCTTGAGCATAGCTTGAAGATCTATTCTGAGTAAGAGAGGGATTGCAAGTTCTCATGGATGCCAATGGAGACTTGAGTGTGAGCTAATGCCACGTTCTTGAATTCTGAAGCAAGTTCCAGATATACATTCTATGGGCTCAGATCTGCCATAGAAACTCTGGTATGGTTACATAGTTGTCTTGATGGATATTCTTGCTTATTGTATGGTGAATGCTTAAGGCATTCTTGGTATGGTTGTTTGGTTATGTTGGTTAATTGACAGAGTGAGAAACAATCTTCTGGTTTAGTACTGATATGATTTCCATAGTATACTGGTTGCTTGTACATGATAACTATTAGTTCACAATCGTGCAAGGAAGAGGAAGGAACATACATCGATCGTTCATCATTTGGATTAGAACTCTACACATCATCCGATCGCGAGAAAATGAGCAGGGATGATTTTAAGGATGAAAATTTATTTTAAAATGTAGAAACCTTGGCGAATCTTACTAATCCTTCATATGCCAACTATAAATGTTTAGCGAATTTTTTGTAAAAATATTCAAATTTCTAAGGATTTTATATAGTTTATCTAAAATTTTGGCGATTTTTGAGGTAAAATAATTTTTTCCTTTAGAATTTGGGCGAATTATTTTTAGAATAGCGAATCTTTTTTGGGGAAAAACCATGGAAAATTAGCCCATGAGCGAAATTTATCCCCTAAAATCATCCCTAGAAATGAGTAATCAATAATGATTCAGTTGTAACTATCAGATATGGGATTTGCAGAGGAGGACTATCAGATCAACATCTGATTACGTCATGACCATTAGATCTCAGTGAAGGTAGATCAATGGTGAGGAGCCATTGCAGGATTCAAAGGGTGAGTTAATGTCTACACAGATTCTGGTTCCACAATCCACATCGATCGTCGATCATCACCCACCAAAAGATCAACGACTCACATTGATGCCAATACAAATGTGCATCTTCCATTGCAGAACTTGACGATGGAGATAAATGCCATGCTAGTTGGGACCGTGCAATCGTCTCTGATCGTAGATCTCCATGCCGGTTCGATATACATTGTTGATTAGCAGACAAGGAATAGAGTCAAGTCATATCTGTCAGGAATATGAGTTTAAAATATTTTAGCACCTCTGTGTTAAATCCATGGTCATGTGGATTGGTCCTGTAGAAAAGGGCCGACAGGTGAAAGAAGAGCATATCAATCCTAGGAACCCTTTTAATGGTTTAGACCATCCTAAGATAAATAAGGTCTCTCTAACTATGGGATGAGTTAGCTGCAGATTTGGATGTAGGCCAAGTTCACGAAGAATTTGGAGGGATTCATATCTGAATTAAATCAATTCAAGAAAAAGTAACAATCATCAAGTAAATCCAATTGTTGATATGATAAGTCATGGAAAGGATAAATCAAGTGCCTCAAGAAATAAGTTGGTGTTAGATGACCAAGGTTACTCAAAGAACGTGACTGGAAATATAATTCGATCATGTAGGAGCTAGATCAGAGGAATCCAAGTAATAATGGAGGAAGAGATCATGAGGTAGATATCGAGCTAATAGGAATGTAGGATAGTGCTCTAGGAGGGACACAAAAATAGTAGAGGAATATCATTGATGCATTCCAAAAGTTTCGAAGATATTTCCACAATAGCATGGATATGTCAAAGCTAAGAAGGATTTCAAAAAGAAATGAATCTCTATAGAGAATTAGTAAGGAACCATGAAGAAGAAAATGTTTCTATGCATGGTTTTGAATGCAAAGGGATGGTTCCTAATAAGAATCTATATTAAGTGGCATAGAGCTATGAGTGACATTCCCAGAGGTTGGAGGTATCACTTGAAATTACAATGGTAAAGTAAAAGAATTGATTGAGTACTTTTAATTAATTTTGTGCAGCTAGCGAAGGAGGAATATGTGCATCCTTATAGTATGCTAGAGATTGGTCATGCAAGCAAATTTTGAGGCTAGTTGGAAAGGAGAAGAGAAGGGTACAAGAAACCTCAAGTACTAAAGTATTTAGTCAGGAAAGGGATGAAGTGGTTCAGTCCGAAAATTAAATGGATGTTGAACATACAAAGTCTATAAGAAAACATGATTGGAATTATAATTCATCAAAGTATGAGTTGGGATAGATGGATACAGAAAATAAATAAAAGTTGAAGGTTAATATCAACTTATCATTTGGATGTAAATGAAAAGGTGGCTAAGAATGATTTGGCTAGAAAATGCTCAAGTCAGAAATAATCATGTACAGTGATTACAGTGAGACAACACTAAGATTCAGAAATCCGGGAAGAATTGAAGATTTATAGGATCAACAAGAAAAGTGTTATAGGGAGGTAGAAATTGTGATGCAAGAACATCGCCAACAAAGAAAAAGCGAAAGACAGTTGGGTGCACTAGCGCGCATTTTGAAATATTTTGAATTATGAAGTTGGTGTATTTATGAAATAGCTGAAAAATATTTTGAGTTATGAACATATTTAATGATCGGAAGCTGAGACATCGCATAGGATCGATGGGGGACTGTATTTTTCTTTAATGTGAAGGATTGCAGTACAGATATGGATATTTCTCTCTTATATGTTTGACTCAAATATTTATTGTAATAAATGATTAGTAGTTGAAATATTTTATTTTGATAGGATAGCGTAGGGTAGTTGGAGGGAAAGGCTTGAAGATAACCTCTTGTATAAATATTTCATGTTGTTTCTGAGAAGAGGATGATGAATCTAGTGTGTATATTTACATTACAATTGTTGGCACTCTAGTTATCTAGAGCCATCGCCATTGTAGCATGGAGTGGAGAGCTACCAAGAAGTAGTGTATGTATGTATGTAATTTTCAGTTGAATGAATATAATAGAGGAACATTGTCCCAAATGTATGTTGTCGATGCATCTATATGAATGAGTGAATGGTAGAATTTCTATTTTGTTTTCAAGTCTCTATTATTTCTTGTTATTGTATCTATGCATGCATTTACATGGACAGATGTATGAATCAATGAGATCTTAAAAAAGTTTCAATCATTTCTCTTCTACGAGCGAGCACAAGGAGTGCATAGTGTCTGCACGGAGTGCATTGATAGAGTTTGTTTCGACTCGTAAGCTTAGAAGAGACAACGAGACATTATATATGCAAGGAGTGCATAGACGTCCGCAAGGAGTGCATGACAAAGTTTCAGAATCATAAACTCAGGAAGGGTAGTAGACTTAGTTGCAGAGAAGAAGTGGTTGGAAAACAATCGGAAGGAGTGTGGAATCATCCACAGAGAAGTTGAATGTGGAAGAGATCTTGTTGCAAGGCATGCACATGTTGAGAATTTGACTAAGTGTCGAAGAGAGTGTTCTGAAGGATGAAGAAGTTCAAGAGAGATAAGATCAGGAGGGAGAGAAGTGAAAAATATTCAAGGAGGAGAATCCCTGAAGTTTTCATCAAAATCCATGAACAAGATTCATTCTGAAAGGAGGCAAATAAATATAGAATGTCAGATCTAGGAGAACTGTGTGGAGGTTGGTTGTAAAGTGTTTTTCCACTTCGTTGTTTAGGAATTTTGGATGTGTGCACGGGAATAGTCACAAAATCACAGAGTCACAGAGTAATATCAACCATTGGCCGTGCAAAGGATGCGTGGCAGCAGATTGGGAAATACAGAGTTCAGAAGTCTGGATGGTTGTATGCAAGGTGAAAAAGAGTTTTGTGAAGCCAAGAAACCTGAAATATCGTTGGGCCATCATAATTAAAGGAGGCACGTGGCATGAGGACTGGAGTTCAGAGGAGAATGCTTTGGAGAGTCTCGGAGCAAGAGATCAAGATATCCCTGAAGCTCGAAGTTGCAAAGGGATAGACCCAAGATCATAGCTCATGGTCACTTAGGAGAACATGGACCTGTGTTTAGAAATTTTGGGTACCCACAGGGACCCGAAGAGTCAATCTGACTCAAGAGTTTGAAGATCCAAGACCAGGAGGTCGCGTAGTCCCAAGGGGAGAAGGGGGGTTGCGTCAGGAGTGGTATCAGAGATGATACATAATTAATTTATGTAGAATGAGAAGTAGGTTGATATCGACAAGAGGTATCAAATACATCAGCACAATGTTTCCTAGAGGACATGTTGAGCCACCCGTAGAAAATAGAGATATGGAAAGGGAGATGAGAGAACTGTGTGCAAGGATGGATGCTATGGAAACAACATAAAGGAGAGCACATGATGCTAGAGATGTCAATGATGAAGAGAATTAATAAGTGGAAGTCGAAGAAGCTGTAGTAGAGGATGTTGCAGAAGAACGCTTGTTGAAAGCGATTATCAAGTTGGGATCCAGAGAGAAGATCGATTTCCCAATGTATGACGGTAATTTAGACACATAAGAATTGCTTGATTGTATACGAGCAATGGATACGTATTTTGACTATGAAGATGTCGAGGAGGAGAAAAAGGTGAGACATGTTGTCACTAGGTTGAAAGGACATGCAACACTCTGGTGGGATGAGCTGTAGGCTGATAGGAGAAGCAAAGGAAAACAAAATATCAAGAGTTGGGATCGAATGTTAGCCAAGGTAAAGGAGAAGTTCATACCCAAATATTACCAGGTAAATCTATTAAGGAGGATGCAAAACCTAAGATAGAAAGGGACGACTGTGAAGGAGTACACAACGAAGTTTTATAGATTGAACATCAGGGTTGGACATAGAGAGAGAGATGAAGAGAAAGTTTCTAGGTGCATCAATGGCTTGATATATGATATCCAGGACAAAATCAACATGGCGACAGTTAGAACACTAGAGGATGTGTATCATATTGCGCTGAAAGAAAAAGAAAAGTTGGCCAGGAAGAAGAGTAAACAAAACAGAGGTAGAAGCTTGAACATAGGCAAAGGAGTTGCCCAGAACAAGGCACAGAAGCCCAAAAGTGAGGCAGAGAAACCACATAATCACTCTTAGAGAGGAGGAAGTTCCCGAGGAAGGTAGAGTGGTGGTAGAAAATCTTTTCCCAGAGGAAGAATAAGAGTCATAGGAGGAGAAGTAAGATGTTATGCATGTGGAAAAATAGGGCACATGTCTTGGGATTTTCCTGAGAGGAAGAAAGAAGGAGGTGATGCTCACATTTCAGAAGCGCAGAAGAGAGATGTTGAGACAAAAGGCACAAAGGATATGAGATCTTTGATGATGAAGAAAGTTCTCTTAAAGCCAGAGCCATAAATTGAAAGGCCATCGCAGAGGAAAAATTTGTTCAGGACAACTTTCAAAGCGAAGGATAGAGTTAGCAAGGTAATAATTGACAGTGGGAGCACTGATAACGTAGTATCCACAGAGATGGTAGAAAATTTAGAGTTGGAGATTAATTTACACCCGACACCGTGTAAAGTCTCATGGTTGTAGAAAGGTCATAAGGTAACAATAACTAAAAAATGCCTTGTTGAATTTAAGATAGGAGGGTATAGAGATGAAATCCTATTTGATGTGATTCCCATGGATTTATGTCATGTTTTGTTGGGAAGACCATGGAAGTATGACAAGAATGTCATTCATGATGGGAGGAGAAATACTTACACCTTAGAGAAAAATGGTAGGACACATATGTTACTTCCAATTGAAGAGAAGAGATTGAAGGATGTACCCAACACAAGCATACTTCTCATGAGTGGGAAGGAACTCATGAATGAAGTAAAGAAGGAATAAGAGATGTAGTTTGTTGTAGTGAGGAAGCCAAGGTTATCCTTACAAGTACTTGAATGGGAGATTTTCCTGAGGAAATCTAGGAACTGTTAGAGAATTTTGTTGACATAGTAGTGGATGAGTTGCTGAACTCATTACCACCTATCAGAAGTATCAGCCATCACATTGATTTAATACCAGGAGAAAACCCGTCGAACAAAGCATCGTACAGGTTAACACCTCAAGAGAATGAGGAGGTGAAAAGACATGTTCAGGATCTATTAGACAAAGGATTGGTTAGAGAAAGATTGAGTCCATGTGCAGTACCAAATGTATTGAGTATGAAGAAGGATGGAGGATGGAGAATGTGTACAGACTCAAGAGCTATAAACAAGATCACCATTAGATACAAATTCCCATTTCCAAGAATGGATTATTTGATGGATTGTTTGAGTGGAGCGAACTATTTTTCAAAGATAAATTTGAAAAGTGGATATCACCAGATAAGAATGAGAGAAGGTGATGAGTGGAAAACAACATTCAAGACAAATGAGGGGTTGTATGAATGGTTTGTTATGTCGTTTGGCTTGAAAAATGCCCCAAGTAATTTTATGAGGCTGATGAATGAAGTATTGAAATATTTCATTGGCAAGTTAATGGTTTTATATTTGGATGATATACTAGTCTTTAGAAAGACTAAGGAGGAGCACTTGATACATTTAACGTTGGTGATGAGGAGGTTGCAGCAAGATAAGTTGTTAATTAATCTGAAAAATTCCTCTTTTATGAAGACAAAACTCATATATTTGGGGTTTGTGATTTCTTCAAATGAATTGAAGATGGATCCTGAAAAGGTGAAATCAATCAGAGAATGGCCGTCACCGAGGAATATATTTGAGGTGAGAAGATTCCATGGATTGGCAAGTTTTTATCGGAAGTTCATAAAAAAATTTAGTGGGATTAGTGCTCAAATGATGGATATAGTGAAGAAAAGACACAAGTCTTTCAAATGGACAGAAGAGGTTGAGAGGAGCTTTAACATATTGAAGGAGAAGATAACAGAACAACTAATTCTGGTATTACTGGATTTCAGAAAGACATATCAGGTGAGATGTGATGCGAGTGGAGTTGCAATTGGAGCGGTATTGAGACAAGATAATATACATGTTGTGTATTTCAGTGAGAATATGAACGATGCTAAGAAGAATTACTCCACGTATGACAAAGATTTCTATGCCATAATTCAAGCCTTGAAGAAATGGAGGCACTATTTCGTACCGAAGGAGTTTTTTTTGTACATCGATAATAAAACTTTGCAATTCATAACCAGACAGGAGAAGTTAAACTAGAGACATGCTAAGTGGATAGAGTTTATGCAAAATTTCACTTTTGTTATTAAACATATTTCTAGTAATGCTAACAAGGTTGATGATGCGTTGAGTAGGATAAATTTGATTCTGCAGGAATTTTAGGTCAAAACCTTGGGGTTTGATCACCTTAAGGAAATGTATCACAATGATCCAAATTTTGGGAAGGCATATGAGGCATGTGAAAATCATTTACTCAGAGACATAAGCCAGTGGGACAAATATATGATTCAGGATGAGTTTTTGTTCAAGGGATTCCAGTTGTTCATACCAAAGTGTTCGATGAGGGAGAATTTGCTGAAGGAATCATAGTGGAGGTCTAGCCGGACATTTCAGCTATGAAAAAACATTTTCTCAGTTAAACGTTTCATATTATTGGCCAGGTATGAGAGCAGATGTGAAGAGGTTTATGAGCAAGTGTAAGATTTGTCAGTATGCTAAGAGGAAGAACCAAAACACTGGGTTGTATCATCCATTGCCTATTCCAGAGAGGCCTTAGGATGCAATAAGAATGGATTTTGTGTTGGGGTTGCCAAGGAAACAAAGAGGAAGTGATTCCATATTTGTAGTAGTTAACAGATTTCCGAAGATGGCACACTTTATCCCATGCCAAAAGACCAGTGATTCAACACATGTTGCGAATTTGTTTTTCAAATAGATTGTGAGACTCCATGGACTTCCTAGGAGTATAGTTTCAAATAGGGATACCAAATTTGTTGGTCATTTATGGAGGACATTGTGGAAGAAGCTGGGGACATAACTATATTTTAGTCTGCATATCACCCACAAATCGATGGACAGACCGAAGTGGTGAATCAAAGTTTAGGATATTTGCTGAGGAGTTTGGTCATTGAACACCATAGTCAGTGGGATCAGATTCTAGCATAAGCAGAGTTTGCATACAATGACTCAGTGAACAGAAGCACTGGGAAAATTCCATTTCAGATAGTGTATGGAATGAATCCGAGGGGAGAAGGGGGGTTGCGGAAAGTTGTTGCAATTATTGTAGCAACAAGTATGTTATGGTTGGTTGGACAGTCATAAAGAGAGAATTCTTGCATGTTTTCAAGTGTTGTTGATGATATTGTTGCGTATGGAAGGAAGCAACAAAAAGATGAAGTGTTGATTATAGTACTGATAAAAGGGGAATGAGAGATTCTATTGTCATCAGCTAATCAAGTAACATCAAATTCGTTTAATGGTAGTTGTGCAGGTAAGTATTTCTATTTTGAAATTATGTTGCATAATTGCCAAAGGGAAATTCAGGTAAGAATTTTCCCAGATTGAATTTTTATAATACACAATATGGTATTGTTTAAGTGCATTAATAGGAATGAGATACCACTAGGTGTGGTAAAGGCTAGAGTCCTTTTATAGTTATCAAATCTTTTCATCTTTTGAATGCACACACTGCCATAGTAGCATGTCATGTTTATTTGGTTATGAGGTAATAACCAAAGAAATAAAATATAAGAACTTGTTATAGGAATAATGCCAAGAAATCTAGTCATGTATGAGACGAGGACATGGTCGGATATGGAAAAGTATGGATATAGAAAGGTTATGTACCACACAAATACCCAATGAGTTTCCTACCTTTAAATAAAACTTGGACCTCAACCTTTTTGTTAACACTAATGCACACCACAAAATTATATTCTTGGTGTAGTGTTCGGGTCGAAAAGGAAGGCATCCAAATAATTGAGAAGACAATGGGAAGTGTGTGGAGAATGTGTCAAGACATTGGCCATATTTTGAATTTATGGATGGTGAGATACATGACTTAGATAAGGATCATTTTGAAAGTCAATGCAAAGATGCGTTGAATAGATATACATTGAGAGTTGCACTCATGCCTAGTAAGTGGTAGAGTTGCACTCATACGTGATATAATTGTATACTAAATGCATTTGTTGAATGTGTTTTGTGAGTGCATGCATATATATTATTGCATGGAAATAATTATACTAATGACTAAAATGTTGCTAACTCATGGAGTTGCGAACATTTCAAGAGCTGTTAGACATTGCAACAGGAAAGTTGCAAGTCTAGTAGTCACATGAGTACTGACTACAAGAAAGTTTCTGTTCAGAAAAAGAAGTAATGAATTTACTGATATTAATTATGAATAAGCGTATACGTAGAATGATAAATTCATTCTATTTAATAAATTGTTTGATAATTGTGATTGAATTGATCAATGTAGATAATTATAAGATCATGTTATAAGGTTTTTGTACATATTGCAATGAGTGTATGATGTACAAGAGATACTGACAATTTGTTGGCTGAATACAATATAGAAGCATTTTAGGAAAAATGGTATTCAACATGGCTCTTTCTGAAATCCAGAGGAAGACTGCATCCTATTATTGCAACAACAATGAAAATTTATGAAATTGAATTTCATATTTTGGGGAAAAGTTGAATTAATTATGAAATAAGTTTGAGTTCTAAATGAATTCTTTTATGTTCTCTCATGATAACTACATGTGTGTGATGTAGATGAGAAAATATTGATTAAAGTTGGAATGTTGGGAAAGAATAACTACTGTTGAGGACACTAAATCCCTATAATTGTAGAACCTTGGCGGGGTTCTGGTAATGGGTTAGCACTCTCCTTGTGTGTGAAAGCCTTGGCAAGATGGATCGTTGAAGGACTGCGTAGAAGTGAAGGGATGCCAGAGCCTAGAAGGGTGAGTGAAACAAGTGAGAGGCAACTCAAGGATGCTTATGGCATTGTAGCTTCCATAAGGAGGGTGTGCCAAATGGAACAATGAGCCGATTTTGTTTTTGGAAGAAGCTCTATGGAATAGAGATATTGACTTCTAGCTGTAGTATGAATACCAGAATTGGTGCTGGAAAGTAGAGCACCAGATGGATAACAAGCTTCCAATAGATAAATCTTGGATATTTTTTAAGAATTTGAATTGTACAGGTATAAACAAGTTGCACTGAGAATAGTACAAAAATAAGGGGAGGGGATTGTTATATCCCAAGATTGATCCCCAATTATAATTGTGAACGTAAATATGTTTTGTGGGAAGGTGAGCCAAGTGGTTATAAGCTAGGAGGATTATGTGATGATTAGGCTAGAGAGCCTAGATGCTAAAGGCCAATGAGCATGTTTTTGTATATGTAAATACTCATATCATTAATATAAATACATCGTTGTGTGTAGAACGACCATGATAAAAGCGAATGGGGGACTAAGCTCCACTAGGTAGGGAAAGGGGTGTGGCTAAGAGGCTAGGAAAAATGGCTAAGCTTGAGGGCTTACCTGTAAGGGAATATTACAATATATTTACTAAAAGGCTAAGGTTTGGGAAATAATTGATGTAATCCTAAGTTAATGTGGGAAGAGAATGAATTATATGTGGAACTCATGCAGCTTCATGAAGACAAGTGTTTGATTTGGGACATGCAATTTTAAGTGGGGAAAGTTCGTTCAACTCGAGGGACTCTCGACCATTCTTTCCATCTTCCCCATGCACTCATGCACTCATGCACTGAGTCATAACCTCCATTATCGACCTCTGAGCATGCACACACCTATGGAACCCACAATTATACTTGATTTATCCTCTGTATTTCCTGTGAAACCCGATGCACCTGAATTTTCCTGAGTCAAGTTGTGTCTTAATGGTTGGTTGTTGCTGCCAACATAGTTCATGGAATGAGAGTGGCTTGATGCCATTTTCTGCATCCATGCCAAGTCTTGTTGCTTACATCACCTATGTGTTAGTTGAATGTTGTGGTTTTATTCACCTGAGCCTGTTGCTGGTTATCTGGGAGCGAGAATGAAGAGGAAAGTTGTCAGGCTCGTGGAATGAAGAGGAAGGTCATCAGGCCTGTGAGAAACTCTCTGCAAGTGAGAAAGTTTGTTGGGAAAGAAGAAGAAAGTTTTTAGGCCTATGAGAAACTCTCTCCAGGTGAGAGAGATTTATGGGGAAGTGATTTCTCCTAGAGGGAGCCCAGCAACAAATATAGTGCTCTGAGAATTCATGTTCAGCCTGTTGTTGAAGCCTTGGAAGGGAAGTGGAGCAGCCGATGGACTATTGAATAGTGAAGGTGTATACTTCCCGGGGTGAGAAAGACATGTGGGGAATGAGAGGCTATGAGTTATGTGCATAAGTTGGCTCTTGGGAAGGAATTCTTCTTGATTGTCTGTGTTGAAACCCATTGTCTCAGCCTAGCCTAGGAATTTCTTTACCCGGGTGGTGTTTAGTCCCATCCCAGGGGTGACCCACTGCTGAGAGTGGTGAGCAACGTGGTCTATTGCTGGGAGGTTCATGTAAGGTCTGCATGCGATTGGTGGTATTCTACAAAAATATAAGTATCATTTCTATTTTCATTTACATGTTGTGTATTTGGACATGTCTTCTATTTATGGTTAATTGCATGTATATGTTGTATGTGTAGGCTTACTATTATTTCCACATTAATATTTGTATTATCAGAATATGTTGTTTGTTTTATGTTATATATATACACACACACACACACATATGGTATTGTTTCTTTTTATGGAGTTGGCATGACCAACCTGTATGTCTGGGTATGTTACAATGTATGAAGTTCTGCAAGAATTTCTGTGTGCCATAGATTTACTAGTATATGGCTGGTTATGTTACAGAACATAGCATAATTGTAGGTAGCATGCCCCCGCTTGGGTGGATGGGGACATTAAAAATTGGTATCAGAGCTTGGAAAGACTGGTTCTATGAGGTAGCACGGCCCAACCTGGGTGATCGAGGGTGTTACATTGGATACATATTCCTGCAATGTGTATTATACCAACATCGAAACCTTTGGAATGTCCTTATATAGTTTATTTATGTCCCTTAGTATCCTCTATGCATGTTTCTCGACCTCGTCCTTCTCGTTCAATATTCTCTCTGCCTGTTGCTCGACCTTGTCCTTATCCTGCACAACTTTTGTATAATCCTTCTGCAGTTCTGCCTTATCAACCATTACCTTAGCCAATTCCTTTGACATTGACTCTATGCAGAACTGTATTTCCTGCAAAATACCTTTCTGTAAGCCTTGTAGTGATCCGATGGGCATTTGTTAAATGACTAGGTCTAGGTGACTTAGTACTCCTACATGCTTCTTCATCTCAAGCATGAGGAACTCAATTGCATCCAACAATATCCTCAAAAATATGTGTGATGTTGCTATCTTTGCCAAGTAAGAAGTGGTGGCCCCTGCTTCCCTAGTTGCGCTTGTTGTTAGTCCTTCACCAGATATTTTCTCTGGCACTAGTCTCCTTACTGCCTCCCAAAGTAGTTGCAATGTTGTTAACTCTTTATGCACATTGTGGTGTATTTGTTCATGTCTCTATGACATATTTTGAGCTGCCTCTTCTACAACATCCCTCACTTGGTAGTCGATATTTTCGATATCATCATCCATCAAAATGCATACAATTGGTTCTTTATGGGATTCCATATTCTTTCGCACAGATGTTGTTGTCCCTTACCATTGTCTTTCGTCCTTTTCTCTTCTTTTGGTATTGTCTCCTATGCCTCCCTTGTGCCATATCCTTTTCCATTTCCTTCACCATTGCCTTGGTCTTCTTATTCATTGTCAGGGTGCTCTGTTTCTGTTTCATTTGTAGGAACCTTCCAGTCTAGGTCTCAATCCTACATAATCAGTTGGACTTCTTCCTATGTGATTTTGTACTTTTTCTGGACCCATTCCTCTCTTAGGTTTTTATTTGCTTGTATGTAGATGTGATGACGGTCTGCCCAGAATCGCACAATCAGTGTGTATGCCTTATTATCGCTCTGTAATTTTCCCAAGGTTGTGGAGGCAGTCACAAAGGTAACATCAAACCGCTTCGAGTTTACGACCTAGCCATCCAAGACTCAGAGAGGGATCTCTCTATCAGATTAGATTTGTTTTGGTATGGATCTTAGGCTAGTTATGATAGATCTGGGTTTGGTTTTTAAATGTTTTGGTTGGAATAGGAGAGAAGAGGCCATTGGGCAATGGAGTCATAGCTAGCATCAAATAAGACAAATTTGATAGGCCATTAATGCACGACAAGTTAGGTAAATCACTAGATCTTCATAGGCTTGAGGTATGGAAGAGGGGAAGAAGGTTTAAATAAATCAAATTAAATACAGAGCAATAAAAAATTCTGAATTCAACTTTCAGTGGAAGAAAACATAGAAACTATTCTAAGCCAAGTGACATAGTGTATATCTCAAAAAGTTCTTCCCTATTACTTCTTATAATAATTAAGACTGTAGAATACAAGATGGTGTTATAGAGGAAGACAAAGTTACAAAGAAAAACAGAAAAACTTCACCAGGGGATTTGACACAAGAATCCTGTCATATGGCACTATGTTGCTGTAATTTATTTGATAACATCCCTGTGTATAATTAACATCCAAATGTACAGTCATGTCCAAGAGGTCCTAACAGGATTTTTCCATCCAACAGGGTCCAACCTCTCCTTCATCTTTTACATGTGCATATATAAAAGAAAATTACCTCATCCTTCAAAAAAAACTCGAGCTCTAATTCCTATTTCTAATAATAGAAATAAGTTATACAAACTGACACATGTAACCACTAAACTACCCAATTCCTAGGAACTGACTTAACAAAAAATGATTTGAAATCTGGAAATGCCACTTGAACACCTCGAATGCTAGAGGTTGTTATAATTTGCTGCCAGGTGGAGAATCTGTGCTCTAACCACTGCCTCAAATGTAGGAAAACTCTGCCACTTGTGTAACTGTTACTTGAAGATGTGGATCAAACTGTTGTAGTCGAAGCTGCCATTTGGGTGAAGATATTTTGTCTATCACAATGAATTTTCTTATAGCTTCTCTCAGGATTGTTGTAAAGTCTGAAACACTTTGGGAAGCCAGATGTTATCCTTGTTTTTCTGCCACAAAATATGGAAATAAATTGACTCATCATTCTTTGTTGTCAACAAATCTCTTTAAAATCTACCTTCAACTGCCACCTGTGCATTTATTTCTCTTTCTCTACTAGGTATCTTCCATTTTGTGCCTTGATATATGGAAACTATATTGCCATTTATTTCTTCGAATGCTGAAAACATGGAGACAATCTTCGATTCCTTAAATTTCTGGAATAGCTTCATACTAATGCCTTGAAATGCTAGATGGTTGACTGGGAATGTGGATCTCCAGTACTAACTGATTGTCTTCAATATGCATTTAATATAATATTTGACCAAGGAGCTGTCATGTTCAGACTGTCGCCTCACCATCAGTGTAGAGTGGCAGTGTTCTTTAAATAAGCTGTAGAAAACATCATGTCTTTGCCAATCATAAATCTTATACAACCCAAAAAATTGAACTTGCATGTATTTTATGAGAGAGCACAAAAAATTGGGTCAAATTATCAAGTAATAACCCATATCACTCCCATTTCTATCATTGGGTATTCAACAGAAACACCTGGTGGGGGATAATGTCATTGACATCCAAAGTTCGGCATCTGGGTATCATGATTCCAACTCTATGTCTCCTTCAAAGGAGATGGATATAAAAGGGGGAGGGAAGAATATATACCACTTTAAGCTATTGAGTTAGTGTTTCCTGGGCAGAGATTATGTGAAAGACTTTGGTACTGCAATTAATCTGACAGTGTTGCTACTCGATTTCAATGTCAATCATTGCCTGAGCTTCATCCAAAGGTTCCAAACATTTAAGGAGCTAGGACCAGATTCAGAGTTCGAGAAGAACATAGTATAATAGTGTTATTGGCAGAGACACAATCATCGTTGTGCTAAGAATATCAAGATGCAGATTATACTCCCTTGCAAATATAAATGGAACGAAAACCTTGAGGAAGCACAGCCTTCACAATTGCAATATGAAAAATGCGGCCTCGAAGATCAAATGCAATTGAAGAAACTGCTACAACCGTCGGTCCACTGAGAAAACAAAAAAACCATTCCAAATATTGCACTTGATAAAATCGTTATAGAACCTTCAAGAATCTGAGGCATGTCAAAAGGCCACCTATAAGAAGTCAGAGCCCAGCTAATTCCAATGACACTTGCATAGGTGTTTGGATTTCGAACAAGTTTACGCCAGACCATGTTGAGGATTAGGTTGATCATAACAACTGCTGGTGGTGATTCATTTCATTCTCCAATAGCTTCGCCCAGTATCCTTGGTGTAAGAGCTGCCGTAGAGCTTGAGGTGAACTTAGATATCCTTGGACCGTCTTTATCCCCTGATCTTGAATTTTCCATCATAATACCTTTGTTTTCAAAACTGAAGTCCTCTTCCTGGGGGTCTTCCTCAGCCTCTCTTCCTGGGGGTCTTCCTCAGCCTGTGGCGGTTGGAGTATCATGCCTCTAGTCCCCATTTGATCATCGAGAGGAGTGGTTGTCCTTATTTCTTCTCTGATATTATCAAACTTTCGATGCGAGCTATCTCCCATGCTAAAATCGCTTCCAGATCTATCTTTCGGACCGAAATTTCTAGCTACTTGCCAACTTTACAATTTCTATCGTTGTAATATGAACTCAACATCTACCTGGGAATTTAACCTCAACGCCGTGCCTCACTTTGAGGAGTATACGCCCAAATTCTGTGGGTAATGGAAATCTCAGACTTGATATATCCTCCAACAAGGGAAATGAATAATTAAAATTTATCCTCAATGCATACACCAGACAAAAATTCTTTCATCAATATGCTCGATAGGCCCTTTTCATAACTGTGATGATGAACGATGAACCACCAACCATTCTGCGAACCATGCAATGTGTCTATTAGACAACTGGAACCCGACTGGAAAAACCCCAATAATAAAAACTCCCTCACTGGCGATATAGTAGTGGCAGATCTTCAAACCCAATGTTTAAAAAAAAGACAAATTCGACACCTGCTCTCCTTTGTTCATGCGTGTCCACAATTTGCAATAGAACAGGGCATCTGGTCATTGGTATTGACACCTATGTGCTAGGGTTTGACTGCGTTTCCATATATATATATATATAGGAAATATCTCACTTTCACCGTGTAGAAAGAGTATTCAGTGTTTATATTTACTGATAATCTCAATGCTATTTGATGCGTAGAGCTCACTAAGGTCTCCAGTGGGCTTGGCGCTTGGGTGCTCGTACTTTGATTTTCATGTGTTTCGTGCTCACCCTTGGTTTGTGTGTTGATGTAGGTTGTGCATGATTGGAGATTGGCCCTCCGCCAATATTAGGTTTTGGTTAAAAATTTAATATAACCTTGTACCCTTTAACAGGCTCGAGAGCTATTTTGGCTCTATAAACAGACCAAAAGCTGAATATAAAACTAAACTTTGGCTACCGAAAACCAAATTCAAAATACAAATTTTTTTTGCTTGGACCAAAACCAAATTCAAAATACAAAATTTTTTTCCCAAGCAAAACCGGAGAGACTAGTGATGAAAATCATTTATTTTATGACATTCAGGAGAAGTGTAGATGGACTTTTTATCACTTTCTCCTTTTAAATATGCGCCATGACAAATTTGATTCAGGATCTTTTTGAATATTAACCCACTTTTGCAGGATAAAACATTGTTTTCGACTTGCAATCCAAACCAATATATATAATTCAACAACCCTGATTTCCCTATAATTATAGGGTCCTAACAGTGGCTCCATCTAGGGATGGCATTTCCTTTGGAGGTGTCAAGAATCCATAGAACTTTGATTTTGGCAGATCGACTGATCATTGGGTTGTCCCCAGACTGTAAATCAAAAACCCTGTACTCGTTCCAAATCTGAGCGCTACAAACCAAACTTAATATAAAACTATGAAAAATTGAACTGAAAGAAATGCTCATCCTGTTGAGCTTATTGGCACACTCCTACCTACTCTAATATACTAATAATTCTGTTGTTCTAAATGATACAATAATGCCAGTGAAGTCAGTGAAGCAACTTCTTATATACATTGACTTCTTGACTATTTATTAAAAACATTAGAGAAACAATTTGACCCTTTGTCCAGAAAACCCAAGGTGTGCAGTGTAATGGAGATTGTAGATGGACGTGGACAATGGAACTGGAATATTCTTCATATAATTAGCTACATGATCTATAAATTCATAATTTATTGATATACCTTTTAGGCTCTCAATGACAAGTTGATCCTGGATGATTTTTTCAATTTCTTCATCAAGGCTGGACCTTGATTCCAGCTCTACAGTGTCAGGCTCATAACCATATTCTTCCTCTATCTACAAGTCAAATGGTATAACAATTTCCTCTCTTTTTGGAGGCTGAAGACTTTCCAAGAACTATTTAGGATCTTGGAAATTATGTGATTCAATTTGAACATCCAATATTTCAAATCGTTTTTCTAATCTTTCAACAATTAAACCAAGAAAACAACTTTTACCTTTAGGTGCGAGTCGACTGGATTTCAAACAAAGAAATACTAATATTGATAAATTCTCATCAATCTGAAATTTTGCTAACTCATCCCTCACAGTTTGTAACTCTTCACCAGATAAAGGGTTTGCCACATACCCTGTTATCTTGGACCATCATCAATGCTCTGAAATCTGGATTCTTTGGCAGTGAACTCGCCCCTGAAATTTTGAAGCTCAGGATCTTGAACAATGGAGACGCCAGGTGAATGGGACAATGTTCCTATGTTTGGCTTCTGTTCACCATTAGAAGTCAAATCTGAACTTGATATACTTTTCTGGAGAACCTGAAAGCTCGTTCCCCAATATGGTCGCCATTATGTTATCGCTTTGTAATTTGCCCAAGGCCGTGGAGGCAGTCATAGAGGTAACATCAGACCGCTTCGATTCTAGGACCTAGCCATCCAAGACTTAGAGAAGGATCTCTCTATCAGATTTATATTTGTTTTGGTATGGATCTTAGGCTAGTTATGATAGATTTGGGATTGGTTTTTAAATGTTTTGGTTGGAATAGGAGAGAAGAGGCCATTGTGCAATGGAGTCATATCTAACATCAAATAAGACAGATTTGAAAGGCCATTAATGCAGGGCAAGTTAGGCAAATCACTGGATATTCATAGGCTTGAGGTATGGCAGAGGGGAAAAAGGTTTAAAGAAATTAAATTAAATACAAAGCAATAAAGAATTATGAATTCAAATTTCAGTAGAAAACATAGAAACTATTCTAAGCCAAGTGACAAAATGTATATATCAACAAGTTCTTCCCTATTACTTCTTAGAATAATTAAGACTGTAGAATACAAGATGGTGTTACAGAGGAAGACAAAGTTACAGAGAAAAACTTCACTAGGGGATTTGACACAAGGATCATGTCATATGGCACTGTGTTGATGTAATTTATTTGATAACATCCCCGTGTATAATTAACATCCAAATGTACAGTCAGGTCCAGGAGGGCCTAACATGATTTTTCCATCCAATAGGTTCCACCCTCTCCTTCATCTTTTACATGTGCATATATAGAAGAAAATGACCTCAACCTTAAAAAAAAACTCGATCTCTAATTCATGTTTCTAATAATGGAAATCGGTTATACAGAATGACACATGTAACTACTAAACTACCTAATTCCTAGGAACTGACTTAACAAAAAATGATTTGAAATTTGGAAATGCCACTTGAACACCTCGAACGCTAGAGGTTGTTAGAATTTGCTGTCAGCTGGAGAATCTATCCTCTAACCACTGCCTGAAATGTAGGAAAACTCTGCCACTTGTGTAACTGTTACCTGAAGTTGTGGATCAAACCGTTGTAGTTGGATCTGCCATCTGGGTGAAGATATTTTGTCTATCACAATGAATGTTTGTATAGTTTCTCTCAGGATTGTTGTAAAGTTTGAAACACTTTGGGAAGCCAGATCTTATCCTTGTTTTTCTGCCACAAAATCTGGAAATAAATTGACTCATCGTTCTTTGTTGTCAACAAATCTCTTTAAAATCTACCTTCGATTGCCACCTGTGCATTTCTTTCTCTTTCTCTACCAGGTATCTTCCATTTTGTGCCTTGATATATGGAAACTAAATTGCCACTTATTTCTTCGAATGCTGAAAACATGGAGACAATCTTCGATCCCTTAAATTTCTGGAATAGCTTCATACTGATGCCTTGAATTGCTAGATGGTTGGTTGGGAATGTGGATCTCCAGTACTAACCGTCTGTCTTCAATATGCATTTAATTTAATATTTGACCAAGGAGTTGTCTTGTTCAGACTGTCGCCTCACCATCAGTGTAGAGTGGCAATGTTCTTTAAATCAACTTTAGAAAACATCATGCCTTTGCCAATCATAAATCTTATACAACCCAAAAAGTTGAACTTGCATGTATTTTATCAGAGAGCACAAAAAATTGGGTTAAATTATCAAGTGATAACCCATATCACTCCCATTTATGTCATTGGGTATTCAAGAGAAACTCCTGGTGGGGGATAATGTCATTGACATCCAGAGTTTGGCATCTGGGTATCATGATTCCAAATCTATGTCTCCTTCAAAGGAGATGGATATAATAGGGGGAGGGGGGAATATATACCACTTTGTCTCTTCAAGCTATTGAGTTAGTGTTTCCTGGGCAGAGATTATGTGATATACTTTGGTACTGCAACTGATCTGACAATATTGCTACTCGATTTCAATGTCAATCATTGCCTGAGCTTCATCCAAAGGTTCCAAACATTTAAGAAGCTAGGACCAGATTTAGAGTCTAAGAAGCACATATTATAATAGCATTATTGGTAGAGACACAATCACCATTGTGATGAGAATATCAGGATGCATATTATACTCCCTTGCAAATACAAATGGAACAATTCTTTGAGGAAGCACAGCCTGCACAATTGCAATATGAAAAATGCGGCCTTGAATATCAGATGCAATTGAAACAACTGCTATAACCGTCAGTCTAGTAAGAAAACGAAAAACCATTCCAAAGATTGCACTTGATAAAATCGTTATAGAACCTTCAAGAATCTAAGGCATGTCTAAAGGCCACCTGTAAGAAGTCAGAGCCCAGCTAATTCCAATGACACTTGCATAGGTGTTTGGATTTCGAACAAGTTTACGCCAAACCATGTTGAGGAATAGGTTGATCATAGCAACTGCTGGTGGTGATTCATTTCGTTCTCCAACAACTTCGCCCAATATCCTTGGTGTAAGAGTTGGCCTAGATCTTGAGGTGAACTTAGAGATCCTTGGACCGTCTTTATCCCCTGATCTTGAATTTCCCATCATAATACCTTTGTTTTAAAAAATGAAGTCCTCTTCCTGAGGGTCTTCCTTAGCCTGTGGTGGTTGGATTATGATGCCTCCAATCCCCGTTTGATCATTGAGAGGAGTGGTTGTCCTTCTTTCTTCTCTGATATTATAAAATTCTGGACGTGAGCTATCGCCCATGCTAAAATCGCTTCCAGATCTATCTTTCAGACCAAAATTTCTAGCTACTTCCCAAGTTTACAATTTCTATCGTTGCAATATGAACTCAAAATCTTCTTGGGAATTTCACCTTAGCACTGCACCTCACTTTGAGGAGTATACGCCCAGATTCTGTGGGTAATGGAAA
Organism: Picea glauca; assembly: GCA_000966675.3. NCBI lineage: Eukaryota > Viridiplantae > Streptophyta > Pinopsida > Pinales > Pinaceae > Picea > Picea glauca. The sequence continues at coordinate 35,732 of JZKD02S0426657.1, forward strand.
TCTCAAACTTGATATATCCTCCAACAAGGGAAATGGATAATTAAAATTTATCCTCAATGCATACACCAGACAAAAAGTTCTTTCATCAATATGCCCGATCGGCCCTTTCATAACTGTGATGATGAACGATGAACCACCAACCATTCTGTGAACCATGGAATGTGTCTACTGGACAGCTGGAAGCCAACTGGAAAAACCCCAATAATAAAAACTCCCTCACTGGTGATATAGTAGCGACAGATCTTCAATCCCACTGTTTAAAAAAAAAGACAAATTTGACACCTGCTCTCCTTTGTCCATGCGTGTCCACAATTTGCAATAAAACAAGGCRTTTGGTCATTGGTATCGACACATGTACGCTAGGGTTTGACTGGGTTTCCATATATATATATATATATATATATATATATATATATATATCTATATATATATATTTTAAACCTTTGGGAAATATCCCACATTCATGGTGCAGAAAGAGTCTTCAGTGTTTATATTTGTTGATAATCTTAGTGTTGTTCAACGTGTAGAGCACACTAAGTTCCCTTGTGGGCTTGGCGCTTGGGATCTTGTACTTTGTGTTAGCAATGGAATTCACCTCTGAATTGCAGCAGAGGTAAGCCCAATACCCATTAGTTTATATGTCACGGTTAATGGATTTAAAGAGGTCAAATGGGGCAGGCTCGAGAGAGTATCATTTTAACTCAAAAAGTTGGGGTAGTATGCACAAATAAATGAGGTCTTGGTAAACTTAAGCCAGTAAGTTGCAGTAAGGGTGAGTAGGATGAATAAATTGAGGAGAAGATGTAAAGGTCTTCTCTGGACGTCAGGTCTTCCAGCAACCTACGGAGGAAAAACTCTGAAAACAAGATCCTCTTGAATTCGAAGTTTTAGGAAACTGAAAATGCTATAACTGCACGAAAATAAAACATTCATCACAACACAATCACCACAATTCATGTGAATCCTTCGATCATGAACATTTAGTATCAGAAACAGGAAATATGGAAGTAGAAGTTGGCTTTCATTAAACAAGAAATCCCATATCAAGTTACATAACCAAAACCAGAGTTTCATTAAAACATTACAATACGGGATCTTAGCTCAACCATCGACCATAAAAAAATATCAAAACTGAGTATTTATACTCAGAACAACTTTCTACCACCAGTAGTGTAACCTAGCTACTGAAATCAAAGCTTTACATTTGCATCTCTTCTGCCGGCCTGCACTTGCATTCTTCTGTCAGACGCGATCTCAGATCAGTATGGGCTTCGTAGGAGAATTCACTGACATGGGAACTTTGGGCTGATAGTCTATCTCCATGGCCATATTTTCCATGCTTTCCATTTATGGGGTGAAACGCGGTTTCAACCACCTTCCCCATTTCCATTAACTACTTTCGTCGGGATCGGCAAAAACCTGACACCCATAATTTTCCCAGACGAGCTCACGACTCCTTCGAGTAAATTCTGGCACCTCGAGGCCACACAACTCTTTCTTTGTGACCAACTGGGGTGCTTCAGTATTTTGCAAAGCTCCTTTCCATCATTCCATGCGACCTCAAGCCATGAACTGAGGCTCCCCTGTGAAATTTTGAGACTTATCATTTCGGGAGTTTTCACTCCATTCAATCTCAAAAATCCCGATGCTTGATCTTGCGAAATGGCCTATCCAGATCGATGATCAGACTCGCTTTGAATTGGACAGCTAGGATCGGTTCCTCGAACAAATTTAGCCACCCACCTCTTAATAGGTACTTACTTTTCTTTACGGCCCTACTTTCCATACAACCTCGGGCTGTGATCATGGGCCTAACTCCCAGGCACTTCGTGATTTTGCGTTTCACGAGTTCTCACCATGCTCCATGCTAAAATCTCCGAGTCACGAAATTGCGATTGCTCGGATCAGGTGACACGTGTCCCTTCGCATTGGACGACCCAGATGAATATTGACATTTCGAGACCTCGGGCCATCGACATTTCTCACTTGAGCTTTTCCGAAACGACTTTCTCCATGCTTATCCTTCACCATGTGTCCTTTTGAAATGGACAACCCAGATTGTTTCGTGACTTTGCGTTTTGCGAGTCCTCATGACTCTACCCTTTTACTACTCCATTCAATGAGTCAACAAAATGTTGATCCTACGCTACGCTTCCTTCTGAAATGGACGGCTAAGATTGACCTCACGATTTCAAATCTCTATCTGACGTTAAACTTCATGTAACCTTATGGTACCGATAGCTTGATGTTTATCGATCCAATCTTCCTGATGGATCTCTGTCGTTGAAAGTTGATCTATCTCGCTCTCTTTTTTTGAGTCCATATCAGACTGCTCTAAGTGTTGTGCCTGTTCTTATGTTTGTGGTCTTTGTAAAAAAATACTTGGATGACTGGTTGAGGAATCAGGAAAACAAGAGGATCAATGACATAGGTAAAGAGAGAGAAGTGATCGACCCTAGAGAATACATAAAGGCTTAGGGTCGATACCTCTTAGGAAGGCAAAAGTAGAAAAACTATAAGACAAAAGGAAAAAACCTTATGATTGGGTCTGCAAAAGGAGGAGAGACAGGTAAAACTACAGACTTAAGAAAAAACCCAAATTCACAAGACTATGACAGGTTTATGTGATAACATTTGGCTCCACAGGGGATGGCATGCTCCCTGCGAGCTGCCAAGAACACGCAGTTCTAGTGCCTTTTCTTTGGGTTATGGAGTCTCTTATTAAAAAATAAATAAACATAAAACATGAATGGTATTTACAATGGTGGGACGCCGACTATGGCTTTCAAACAAAAAATGTTTTTAGAAAGTACCCATTAACAGGGCCACCAAAAACTTCATCACCCTCCAAATTCTGCAACCTATAAGTATTATTAGGGAATATCTCAGAGATTCTGAAGGAGCCGATCCAAAAGGCATCAAATTTACCATGCTTGCCTTTGTCCTGCTTGGGTGCATCCCATATTAGCACTAGATCTCCCAGCTGGAAATCCTCCTTCCTTACTTTCCTGTAAAAAGTTTGCTTGATCTTCTGTTGATGTTCATGTGCTTTGTCCAGTATCTGCTCCCTAGTTTGTTGCACTTCTACCAGCTGCAGTACCCTCTTGACCATGTCATCAGGTTCTCCTTGGTAGTCCTGGAATAATTTTGCCACTAGAAAGGCGAGCTGAGAAGGAAAGATGGTCTCAATTCCATATACCAGCTGAAAAAAGAGATATCCCAAGAGATCTTTTTGTTGTCACTCTGTTAGCCCACAGAGAAAACTTAAGCTTTGAATCCCATGATTTCTTATTGTCCTATAACAATATTTTAATGATATTTATAAGGCTCTTGTTAGAAGACTCTACCAGTCCATTCCCTTGGGGGTAGTAAGGAGTTGAGTGAATCAATGCAATCCCAAACTGCTCACAAAATTGAATCAATGGTCTGGCCTTAAAGGATGCAACATTATCAATGAAAATTCTTTTTGGACATCGAAACCTTGCTATAATATCCTCAGGAAAACCAATGATTACCTTGTGATAAGCACTCCTTGTGGGGATAGCTTCTATCCACTTGGTAAAGTAATCTGTGGCAGTCAAGATCCACCTGTGCTAACCACTTGAAGTAGGATGAATTTCCCCAATAAAATCTAGGCCCCACTATTGAAAGGATCTTGAAGCTAAAATAGGCTTCAATGGAAAAGATTTGAGCTGTTGCTTCCCAGATAATTTCTGACATTTGATACAAGCCCTGATCTTTGCACAGACATCAGTGAATAGGCTAGGCCAGAAATAGCCAGCTCTGAGAATCTTGTAAGATTTGGTTTTCCATAAGTGATGTCCCCAACACAAGCTATCATGAAAGTCAAACATGACTTTTTGGGCTTCCTGCGGGTACAAACACCTCAATAGAACCCCTAGAGGATCTTTCCAATATAAACTTGATCAATGAGGAAATATTTAATTGATGTGAGCTTTAAATCTCTTACTTTTCTTTTTTCCATGCCATCAGGAGGCTGCAACTTCTATAGAAATAAAATGATGTCCCTGTACCAAGCACATTCTGCTAATGGAGGGTAGGCTGGATTAATTGTATTAGACAATTCACCCTGCTGATTTTCTAAGCAAGCGTTGGTGATATTTGTCCCCAAGGATTTGCAATTAGTTTTAGCCAGCAGTTTGTCTAAACCTTGACCCTTAACCAACTTAGTGGGTTTTATCTCCAAGTCAAACTCAAGGATTTTAGCAATCCATTTTCTCCTTCTCCCGCCCATGTCGGGTTGAATGAGGATCTCCTTTACAGAAGCTGAAGGGACATATGCAATGAACTTTGAATGCAAAACATAGACCCTGAAGGATTTGAGAGCCTTAACCAGGGCATATGCATATTTTTCCATGATGTCATATTTTAGCTCTGCACCTCTCAATGCCCTGCTGAAGAAGACAATGGGATGCTTGAAACCTTCGTCATTCCTTTGCAACAAAATGGTTGCTACGATGTCAAATGAAGCAAAGGATAAAATAAAAAAATATTTGGAATAATCAGGACTGACAAGCACAGGTGCCTCAGTCAGTGCTTTCTTGATTTCATCGAAAGAACTTCTGGACTCAACAATCCATTTCACCTCATTCCACTTCTTGAGCATGGTTGTAATATGCTTCACCAGTTCGGAAAAATTTGAAACAAACCTTCTCAGAAAAATGATTTTGCCCAGGAAGGAATGAACCTCCTTCTTGGACCTAGGAAGTGACAAGGTTTGGATAGCTCCCACTCTACTTGAATCAATCCTGACCCCCCAGCTGATACTATATGCCCCAACAATTTTCCCTCTTGCATGGAAAACAATGATTTTTTGGGATTAACGGAGAGACCAAACCTTCTGCATTTCAAGAATACCTTTCTCATATGCTGACAATGTTACTTATCTAACTTGGAGAAAACTGTAACATTATCCAAATAGATGACCAAAAATTTATGCTTTTCTCCAATGAAGGCGATGTCCATGGCTCGTTGGAAGGATTTTCCTATGTTCATCAATTTGAAGGGAATTTTGGCATACATGAATTTTCCCCATGGAGTGGTGAATGTTGTCTTCTCTCTATCTTCAGGTAGAACAAAAATCTGATTGTATCTAGAAAATCCGTCAATCATGGACATCCTGGATGCACCTGTCACCCTTTGCAATATGTGTTCCATTTTCAGCAATGGGTAATTATATTTTTTGGAGATTCTGTTTAGGTTCCTAAAATCAACACAAAGTCTGATTTCTCCACTCTTATTTCTTACTGGGACCAATTTGGACACCCATTCAGAATATCTCAAAGGAATGATAATTTGGGCATCTAAAATCTTTTTTACGTTTTTCTCCATGATAGGCAGCAACATAGGGTTGATCTTTCTGAGTTTTTTCCTAAATGGCTTTGCCTCTTCCTTTAGTGGGATATTATTCTCAATGACGCTTATGTCATATGTTCTAATATCTTCATAAGTCCACGAAAACACATCAACACACTCCTTCAATAGCTCAGCATATTCAACCCTTTGTTCTCTTGACAAGATGCTGGACAATTTGACAAATTTTGGATCTTTTTCTGTACCAATGTTGCATTTAGTTACATCAGCATCATCAACTCATCCTTTAACTTTCATTGCCACATCATTTTTGTCAAATAGTATTTCCAAAGGAACTAGTCCCTTCGGAATCTGATTGCTAGGCAACTAAACAATATGGTGATTAGCGATTTTGTTCAGGAAAACATCAGTATGAGGATTACTTTCAGAATCCTAATCTTGATTGATATGTAGTGTAGAAAACTCATCGACAGTCTCAAGGAATCTTTTGATCTCAAGATCATCCTCAAATACTTTCCAATGCTTGACATTGTTAGGTACAGAGGGTCTATAATTTACTTCTACATCATACCTGAGATTAGGTGGTAGAGGGATTCAGAAACTACTTGCAGAAACAACCAAAGAATCAACCACGACATTTTCCTCTCTTGGAACAAATGAAATGTTGAAATCTAAGAAAAAACTGTCAACCAGATCCCAGACTTTATTTCTGTACGATATCATCCTTGGGTTCTTGGCTTGATAATTTTTTTTGACCTGATGGACAATTAACTCAACATCCCCAAATATTGATATCTCTTTAATCTCCATGTCCTTTGCGGCCCTCAAACCCAAGACGAGAGCTTCATACTCTGCCACATTATTGGTAGATTCTAATTCTAACTTCTAGAACAAAGCCATAGTCTCTTGAGTAGGCGAAATGAGAATCACTCCAGCACCAACACCTTCCTTAGAAGAGGCTCCATCGAAGAACATTTTCCACATAGTGGTGATAGGGGCGGGAGAATTTTCACAAAACGTAATAGGCCACTTTTTAATTTCCAGAGGAGATTTAGGAGCGTTGGTGAGTTGCAACAAACTAGATCCCAAATCTATGTCAAGAGAAAATATAGGATAGTTTGTGGGGTTTGCTTCATCACTAATAATGTATTGCAAATGAGCTTCCTTGTAAAGTCTCCTGTGCTCTCCCCCAAACACCGGAATTGTAGCATACACGAGGTCCATTTGCAAAGTTCCCCCTAGTATTTTTATCCAAGATCTAGATAGAAGCATCCCAAACTTAGGGGGAACGTCGGCTACCATGATGTCCACGATCACGATTTCCATTGGCAATTGGAACAGAGACATGACCAGGTCTTTGATAACTCGAAGGCACTTCACCTTCCTGGAGTCGAAAGAATACAAATCGTGGTAGGTTTTGGTAACTTCCAACCCAATTTCTTCCATGGCAATCTTAGGCATAAGTTTGTGAGATGCCCCTGAATCCATCAAGAAGTTATGAAACACCTTATCATGGATGTTTAATGAAGTGTAGAAGGGAGGGGATGAATCATCTCTATATTCTACCAAAGGTCCTAGGATGATCGCAGGCTTCTCATCTTGGAGTTTTATGGAGTCTGTGGAATAAGGAGAATATTTCGGATGCAACATTTGGGAGAGGCACCTTTTGAAGTCTTCATGCTTGACCAGCTCTGAAATGGATACAGGGATTCTAATTTTCTGTATTTCGTGCTCATAAATGAAAGAGGAGGGGGGATTTAGAATTTATCTCACTTATGGAACATGAATTTTGACCACTGGTGGGGGAGTCTGTGCCTTCCTTTCCTTGCTTCGGTATGCAATATCTTTAGCATTTTGTTTTTCTCTGGTAGGCTGATCAGGGATGTCATATTTCGCTTCTTTATGTTTGGACCTTAGACTATACCTGTTTGGAGTGTGGCTAGCCTCTTCCCCTTTACTCATCTCATTCAGTTGATTACTGATGAGGGCCTCTTCATATGTATCTTGGGTTAAGTGAGAAAATGAGGAGGTGTCCCCAAGACAATGAATTTCAGGGTCAAGCTCTTCTTCCTCTCCTTCTTCATCAGTGACAAGGTTATTTTGGAGAGGAGCTTGAATTTTTAGATTATCTCTGTCCCTGTTTCTATGATCTCTTTGGATGGTCTGAGGGGCATTAGTAGGTCTCCCAAAGTTACCTATGTTATCAACATTTGGGGGATTCTTATAGATCTTCTTTCCTTCCAATTCGACCCTTTCCATTCTAGCAGAAAGAGACTTTAGTAACTTGGTTACTTCATCCATTTGAGTGGGGGAAACAAAAGAAGCAGAAGTCAAACCTTCAAACTTACCTTTTATTCTGTCTCTATCATCCTTACGCCTAATCTTATCAACTACCAATATATTAGATTCAACTTCAATGGAAACATCTTTCATATGAGACAAGGAGGTAGCTCTTCTCTCTCTCAAAAGGAGGCAAAAATCAGGGTCGAAAGAATTAGCATAAGTCATTTTGGCAGAGGTTTATGTGGGTTTAAATTCAGTGGGGATCTTTTTATACATCTTATTAAATCTCTTCGAGAATTCTAAAACAGATTCCCCTTCTTCTCTCTTAAGTGCCCCAAATTCTGTAATATAATAAAGGAGATATTTTTTATTTCCCCAATTTCTTAAGAATGAATCATCTAGAGAGAAAATACCATCAATAGATCTAGGAGGCAAGTCCTTAAACCAATCCCTAGCATCACCATCAAGGCTCTGTACAAAAACTCTCATCCACACATCTTCATTTTCGATGGCCTGAATTTCTACAAATCTACAAAAGGATGCAAGGTGTTCTTTTGTAGTCATGTCTCCCTCTCCTATGAACTGGGGCATGCGCTTAAGGTAGTCCATGGTTGGGAGAGCATTCATAGGCCGAGGTAAAACCAGAGGAGCGTATATAGCAGCCAATATTTCATCCATCTTGTTCCTAGGAGGATTAGCACCTGCCATTTGGACGTGAACTAGAGGAGAGCTAGGAGGAGATGGAGTTTGGACAGGGGAGATTGGAGGTGTACTTTTGGGAACAAAGGGAAACAAATGAGGATCTAGAGAAAAGGCCTTAGGGCTCAAGGTAACATAGGTTTCCCTATCTTTAAAGGAAACAACTTTAAAAGGAGGAGGAGTGGTGAAACTGGGAGAGGGGTAATCAGCAGGAAACCTCCCAAAATTTAAACTTCTAGAAGCTCCAACAGATGGTGTAATAGGAAAATGAGAAAAAACTAATGGAATTGCTATAGGAGAATAATGAAATTTACCAGAATCACCTGGTTCAACAGTAGAAGTACCTTCCTAAAGGGTCTTTTGTCTCCTGATAATTTTCTCTGGATCGACTTCAGGTGTCACTAAAGGCAGCTCTGGAGTAGACCTCATGTGTCTACCTCTGGAAGCCACAATTGAAACCGTGGAGTCGTAACGCTGGAGTCGCCAGGTGCACAGTAGCAATATTCAATGTACTAAGTTTTGATGCACCTTCAAAACCAATAAGCTTTGTCGTTCAATCCCAAAGAAAATCTTGAATCCATCCTCGACAACGGCGCTAGAAATGTTAGCACCAGAAGTCACCTCTAGATTGCAGTAGAGGTAAGCCCAATACCCATTAGTTTACATGTCATAGTTAATGTATTTAAAGAGGTCAAATGGGGTAGGCTTGAGAGAGTATCATTTTAACTTAGAAAGATGGGGTAGTATGCACAAGAAAATGAGGCCTTGGTAAACTTAAGCCAGTAAGTTGTAGTAACGGTGATTAGGAGGAAGAAATTGAGGAGAAGATGTAAAGGTCTTCTCTGGACATCATGTCTTCCAGCAACCTACGGAGGAAAAAATTTGAAAGAAATATCCTCTTGAATTTGAAGTTTCAGAAAATTGAAAACGCTATAACTGCACGACAATCAAACATTCATCATAACACAATCACCAAAATACATGTAAATCCTTCAATCATGAACATTCAGTATCAGACGCAGGTAATATGGAAGTAGAAGCTGGCCTTCATTAAACAAGAAATCTCATATCAAGTTACATAACCAAAACTAGAGTTTCATTAAAACATTACAATACGAGAGCTTATCTCAACCCTCGACCTTAACAAAATATCAAAACTGAGTATTTATACTCAGAACAACTTGCTACCACCAGGAGTGTAACCTGGCTACTGCAATAAAATCTTTGCATCTGCATCTCTTCTGTCAGCCTGCACTTGCATTCTTCTGTTAGACGCGATCTTAGATCAATATGGGCTTCACAGGAGAATTCGCTGACAGGGGAACTTTGGGCTAACAGTCTGCCTCCATGACAATATTTTCCATGCTTTCCATTTATGGGGTGAAACGCGGTTTCAACCACCTTCCCCATTTCCATTAACTACTTTTGTCGGGATTGGGAAAAACCTGACACCCATAATTGTCCCAGATGAGCTCACGACTCCTTCGAGTCAATTCTGGTGCCTCGCGGCCACACAACTCTTTCTCTGTGACCAACTCGGGTGCTTCAGTCTTTTGTGCAAAACCTTTCTATCATTCCATGCAACCTCGGGCCATGACCCAATGCTCCCCTGTGAAATTTCAAGACTTAGCATTTCGGGAGTTTTCACTCCATTCAATCTCAAAAATCTCTATACTCGATCTTGTGAAATGGCCTATCCATATCAACAATCAGAATCGATTTGAATTGGACGGGTAGGATCGGTTCCTCGAACAACTTCAGTCGCATGCCACTTAATAGGTGCTTACTTTTCTTTACGGCCCTTCTTTCCATATGAACCTCGGGCTATGATCGTGGGCCTAACTCCCAAGTTCTTTGCGATCGCTCGGATCAGGTGACATGTGTCCCTTAGCATCAGATGACCCACTTGAATATCGACATTTTGGGACCTCGGGCCATCGACATTTCTCACTTGATTTTTTCTGAAATGACTTTCTCCATGCTTATCTTGCGCCACATGTCCTTCTGAAATGGACAACCCAGATCGTTTCGTGACTTCGTGTTTCACGAGTCCTCATGACTCTACCCTTTGAATGCTCCATTCAGTGAGTGAGAGAAATGTTGATCATGCGCTACGTGTCCTTCTGAAATGGACGGCTAAGATTGACCTCGTGATTTCAGACCTCTTTTTGACCTTAAACTTCGTGTAACCTTATGGCCCTGATAGCCTAATGCTCGTCGATCCAATATTCCTGATGGATCTTTGTCGTTCAAAGATGATCTAGCTCACTTGCTTGTTTTGAGTCCATATCAGACTTCTCTAAGTGTTGCGCCTATGATTATGTCTTCTTTCTCTATAAATAAATACTTGGATGACTAGTTGAGGGCTCAGGAAAAAAATATGATCAGTGACAGAGGTAAAGAGGGAGAAGTGATCGACCCTAGAGAAAACAAAAAGGCTTAGGGCCGACATCTCTCAGGTAGGCAAAAGGAGAAAAACTATAAGACAAAAGGAAAAAACCTTACGATTGGATTTACAAAAGGAGGAGAGACAGGAAAAACTACAGACTTGAGAAAAAACCCCAAATTCACAAGACTCTAACAAATTTATGTGATAACACTTTGAATTGCATGTGTTTTGTGCTGACCCTTGGTTTGTGTGTTGATGCAGGTTGCGCATGATTGGAGATTGGCCCTCGACCAATATTATTTTTTGGTTAAAACTTTAATATAACCTTGTACCCTGTAAGAGGCTCGAGAGATATTTTGGCTCTAGAAATAGATCAAAAGATGAATATAAAGCTAAACTTTGGCTACCCAAAACCAAATTCAAAAATACATAATTTTTTTCCCAAGGAAAACCTAAGAGACTAGTGATGAAAATAATTTATTTTACGACATCCAGGAGAAGTGCAGATGGAATTTTTATCACTTTCTCCTTTTAAATATGTGCCATGACGAATTTGATTCAGGATCTTTTTGAATATGAACCCACCTTTGCAGGATAAAACATTGTTTTCGACTTGCAATCCAAACCAATATATATAATTCAATAACCATGATTTCCCTATAATTATAGGGTCCTAACACGCCTCTACAAGATCTGGAGAAATTTTTGGTGCATTCTGGAAAGACCTCCTAATCCTTTCATTGTACAAAAATAAATCAATGCTGGTTTCTATCCGTCTTCTCTTGTTCATCATGTACGTAAAGTTTTGATACTTGGTGGTCAAGCATGGCTTACCTCTTATACCTAGAAACTATGTATCCCCTGGTTCATTCCACGTTGTCAACACAATCAAAATTAACAACTAGGAATAATGGAATTCCATGCCTCTGTCTTGTGCTTCCCTGCAATCGATGAGGAATTGGTTAAGTAAAAACGGTGCCCAACTCATCGATACCCCTTCTGTACATTTCTCAACCGCAACTATCATGCATGTGGGCACTTGGTTTTTCCTACACTTCCTCAACAACTTGCACGCCAATGCTTGCATCACAATTATTATTGTTCAGTTACAAATACTTGGTATGTCCAACCTGTGAACCACTATGACTGTGTGAAAATTCTCCATCGTGTACTCTGACATATTCCTGTCATTATTTTTTTCTACAAACAACAAGCTGAGATATTCCCCCTATGATGGTAAGCATGTGATTCGGAAAATGAGATCTGTGTCTATAGAAATTGGCGTGTCCAACCATAAGTAACCACCATGCACATAGGTTAACATCATCTTGACACATGCATTCACCTCTTGGCTCCTGCTGAGATGTGGAATGTCAAACATATTTATTATGCCAACGCATTCTAACCCTTTGGACCATACCTTTGGCACATGTATAGTTTGGTTCGTCACTGGGTCTATTTTAAGTTCCAAGTATTCACCCGATGCAAGTTCAGGGAAATTCATTGTGTCTATAATATCATGGTCCACATATTTAAGCTACAACACCTTACCTAACATATCCTCATCGATGAAGACCCCATCCAGGATGTCGAGTGTCACCAATGGATACTTGGCATGCTTCTTCAATGTCACTGGTTTGGCATCATCCTTCCTCGACTGAATGTAGTCCCTAATAAACCTTGGCTCCGATGATGATGTTGTTGGAGTCTTCTCAACCTCTGGTGATATTGTTTCTACTCTCATTATTTCTTTATTTGGTACAGACACTACTTCCTATAGTGGTTGCATCTCTGTAATTTGGTTACTAGTGACAACTACTTCGAATCTGTGGTTTTTCTCAGGCTCTGCAATACAACTCTCAACTCTCTCTTACTCACATGCAAATCCAACTAACAATGACTAATGTTTGTTGACCCTTCACAAATTTTGTTCCCCTTCTCTAGTTGTCAGTTTACCTTCCCACCTATAATAACTGTCTAATCCCCTAGTATTGTTCATTCAATACTTTCTTTAAAGATGCATTATTTCCAAATCCTTCTCTATAGTTTTTCCTTGATTTTCCAGGATGTCACGATATCCATAGGATTTTTCCATTTATGAAGACGTGTCTCTGTGCGGTGCCGTCATTACAATTTTTGAACCATCATTTGTGCTCTTTAATATCATTTAACGGTCTTTATCCATCCTCATTTGTGTAGTTTTTTTGGTTCACCCATTCACTTACTGAACAAGTTGTGCTGCTATGTGTAATTCACTTCTTCTGTGCAATTTCTTCTATATGTGCAACACTTTCTCCTTCTGCGCACTTACTCTTGTTGAAACTTACTTACTTTTTGTTGTTTTTCCTTTGTTTTTATTTTTATTTTTCCACTTTTTCTTTGTTTTTCTTTATCTTTTTCCTACTATAATACACTTCTATAGTACATAGGTTCTTGCGCAGGTCAGACTAGTGCGTAGACGGTCATCCATCCCTATAGAGTTTCAACCAACTTCCATTCACCATTCCTCCCAATACTCCACCCTTCAACGTTTCTAGCTACACAAAACCTACTTCTGTCACATACTTGATCACGTATGGACCTAACCAATGCATCCCAAACTTCACAAGGTGTTGCATGAACTTGCTATCGTATAAAAACACTAAGTCTCCCAGTTGAAACCTTTTCTGTTTAATATTCCTATTGTTATCGCTCTGTAAATTCCCAAAGGTTGTTGGGAGGTAGAAGAAATTTATCAGAGGTAACTTTATCCAACCACTTCGAAATTGGGATCTAGCCCTGCCAATTTCAGAGAGGGATCTCTTTGTAAGATTTATCTATGTTTCAAGTTTTCAGATATTAGGCTAGTTAAATGAATAAGACTGTGTTGTTTGTTTTATAAAAATGGCTGAAATATCACTTACGCATCCATTGGGCTATGGGGTTTGTTTTATAAAGTTTGAGACCAAAGAACATATTTTATAAGGTATTTTCGTAGGGCACGATAATGCAACTGTTGGATCCTTTAGAGTAAATGATGGATAGCAGAAAATATGAGATAATCAGTTAAAATAAAGAAGTATTTAAGAATTTCTTTATCATAACATCAGAATACAAACACTTAGATCTTTAAAAGACAGAAATAGAGTATACAAAGATAAATTCTGCAACTATAACTTCTTTTAAATGATCAGATATAGAAAACATAAATGATTACGAAGATAGAAATTTTTTTAACGAAGAGGAGTAAACATCACCAACAATTAACACACATGAATCCTATGAAACGTCCTTTTTATTACTGGTAGATCTCTTGAGAAATATTACAGTGCTTACAACTTGCCTAGGCGTAAAGATCAACCCTCATTACTTCGAAACTTGAAGTATTTATAGAAAATATTACAATCGATCCTATCATTAATGATCAGGACGTGTCAAAATCCAAAGCTAACTAACTAGATAACATAATACAAAATTGTAGGAACTGCTAATGATCTGTTGGATTCTTTGTGATGATTTTGGGGAAGGTTGTTGGTGAGTCATCAACTTGACTTTGAATGTTTTGCATGCTGACTTGGATTGTAAACCTCATCACTCACTCGATCAGAGTGCACAAATCCTCCCATCTCTATTGACCGGGAATGGTGAATTTTAGCAATCTTTTGTAGACTTCATCCATTTCTATATATTTGGTGAAAGTTGGTTTGGTGATGAAAATATACTTTATTTTATGTTGTTTACTGAGGTCCAACTATAGAGTCTCTAAAAATTCCTTACCTTTTATGCTACCCTGTATTCCTAAAAACTTTGAGCTATCCTTTGCCACCATGGAAATCGTTTGCTTGTAGTCTGACAAGGTCATCAGTTTGTCATTTTAAACCAGTAAACTGGGAAGGCCTTTCTTCTACAAAGCATCAATATTTCTGAAGAATCTTTGAACTCTGATATCCATGTTCTGGGATCTCTCTTCCAATTCCAACATTAATCCTCTTTTGGTCAGGACCTTCTTAACTTCGAGGATAATCTTAGTCCTATCCTCAATTTCCAGACTTTCGAGCTCATCCTTAGTCTTTGAATTTAGAAACTTAATGATTTCATTTGCTTCTGTGGGCATTTATCCCAACTCTCCCTTGATCTTGTCGATGGCCTACCTGCTCCTTAACACAAATTTGTGCTGCGCAAACATGATCTGCACGAGGGCCCATATTTTTGTCATGGATTTAGAGATATCCATCCAATTGTTCTCCTTGGCTTTTGCTAGTGTTTTTCCCACAACTATTTGCTTTTGCAGCTATTGTATCTCCTGCTTCATTTTTTCTGATGTGTGCCTCTCAGTGTTGTAGCTGGCCTAGAAAGAAGATTTAATCTTCTGGAGATGCTCCATCTCTTGCTGCAATGTTTTAATTTCTTCTCCTTGTAAAGTCATTTCCTCCATTGACTTTGCTAGAGCTTCAGATGTCTCTAGAACTGTCACTAGGGAAACTGATGGAATTTTTGTAGTGGTGGTTGTTGATGTTGTTGTTGCGCTAACTCTTGTGAGAGGAACTGCACTCAATGGGATGACCTCCATGGGCTCTGTTTGTTCTTTTTCCTTTACTATTATTTCCAGCTCAGCCTCCATCTCTTTGATCTATGCGTTTTGTTCCATGATCAACTTTAGCATTTCTTTGTTTTGACCCTCTGTCTCTGCCATCTCTTTGGTTTGTGAGTCTTCAGTAGTTGATAGTTTTAATTACTTTCTCAAGGAGGCTATTTCAGCATTCTTTTTCTTTAGTAGTTCTTCGACTACTTTCACATTCGAGGGGTCA
Organism: Picea glauca; assembly: GCA_000966675.3. Classification (NCBI taxonomy): domain Eukaryota; kingdom Viridiplantae; phylum Streptophyta; class Pinopsida; order Pinales; family Pinaceae; genus Picea; species Picea glauca. The sequence goes on from JZKD02S0426657.1 coordinate 51,224, forward strand.
TACCCAACTTTAAGTACCATCTCTTCTAAAGACTTTATCTTGTTATATTTTGCAAAATATGACACTTTATCTAGCTTTAGTTGAGCCTGAAAATTGTTCAGAGAAACTTGTAATTTTGCAGCAATTATGGAAGCGTTTACCAATGTTGAGAAAACCATTTCTCTAGTCTGTCTGTGCAAATCTATCTGATCAGCTGGATGTACTTTCTTGGCATCAAAATCAAGTGTTGACCTTTTGTAATCAATGATTTCCTTTGGATGGGGCACCTGTGCCTGCAGAAACGCCATGTGCATTCTCCTTTTTTTTGTATCAAAAGCAGAGAGAAATCTATGCTGTGTTGTTGATGTTTGTTTCCAAAATTGAGCATAGGTTTTATTTGTCAACATCTCATTCTTCTTCTTGATTAAATCATATTTCTCAAAGATACTCAATTTTGCAGACCCTTATGATGGTTGGGTGGTCAATGTGGTATCATTCTACTTTTTTGAAGAAGAAGTGGACATCATCTGCTGATTACTTGAGAACAATGGTGAGTGTTCTCCCTCAACTACTGTGGTAGACTGTGTCTCTTTCTCTCCTGACCTGTCAGTTGTATGACTGGTCTTGGGCCTTTTCTTGTACACCTGGAAATCCTCTGCTGAGACTTCAGTAATTGAATGGGAGGCATCCTTTTTGGGCCTTTTCTCCTTTGGTATATGTGGAGTAGTGGTTTGTGAAAAAATGGATGGAGGAGATTTTTGTTCAGCGTCTTCCAAAGTGTTCACCTCCCACTCTATTTGGTTCATAAATTTTGAAATCTATGGTTTGGGAACATGAGCATATGGGGAACTTTTATTCCTTAATCTCATTTCTACAGTAATCCCACATGGATCATAGTGTCAAGGGAAACTGATGCCAAACTTCATTTCCTTTAGTATCTTGTTTGCCTCTTCCTCGACAACTCGACTGTTACAGATAAAGGATCCTATCTACCCTTCAATTCTCAATTGTTGTTTCTTCTTCAAAGCTACAAAATCTATGTCATCTGAATTGATCATTTGCCTGATGTAATCCAAGGAAAATATCCTAACAAGTACATATATGGGAAGCTTATAAGAAGCCAACTCACATCCATAAATTTTGATTTCTGTGTGATTCTGATATAGATACTAGTCTCCAGTATTGGCGAGGTTCGAGAGGTGTAAAATTCTTTTGATATCCTCATTTATCCTCAGTTCTTGTCTACCACTGAGCATGCTTACCACTGGGTGGTAAAACTTCTTAATGAATTGCTTGAAATTAAACTCTGTGGATTTTTTTCTCAATAATGAAGTCCAAGAGGTGGCAGGTTGTGGTTTTCCATCCTGGTCTAGTTTTTGTATGGGGAATAAGAACTTATCTGCTTGAACGAACATGAACATGTAAGCCAGTATTGAAGAATACCGGAACATGCCCTCCGTGGGAAATTTGAAAAGTTGCTCATGCATGTTCTTAGCTAGAAAACTTTTGTAGTCGAACCGGGTGGTGGATTTTTCTTCAGAAGAGAAAATGGACAAGAAAACCAGTATTGGCTCGTCCACCCATTCATCTGAATAATACCCGAGTAGACAACATAATGATGAAATGAATTGGTTACCTTTTTCTAAAAACATGGAAGAATGGTAGGGGTGATTTTTCTTGGGGAATTGGGCATTCTGTGGGAGGAAAAACTTGAAAATTTGTGCTCTCAGGGGAAAGGAAAAATTCTGGTACATTTCAGTTAGAACTTCAATGGTGAAAGTAGAGGGGGATTAAGCTCTGGGTATTTTCATCATCTGGTCAATGGCCTTGGGTGTGATAGTGAAAAGGGTCTCTCCAGACGATGAAATAATAGCTCTCTGATCGGGGAGATAATGTGCCTAGCACTTGAGGGTGAACTCAGGAAAATGATGAATTTGGGGAAAAAGATACAGAGGGAGATTTGACTCCCAGAGTCCAATCTCGTCACTTTGATCGAGGAAGGTGTCTCTAAACCATGAATGCAATTCGGAAAAATCGAATTCGCATCTGGGCTTTGATATCAGGTAGTCTTTCTCATCCAGAGGAATCCGATCAAGATCGACAAGAGGCGGGAGGAATGGATTTTCCTTGACCTATGATTTCTTATATTTTGGCGCCATGAATTCAAATGTTACCTGCAATCTGAAACAAAAAAAGTTAGATAGAATTTTTCTTTATCTCGGTCACTGACTCAAACGGCGGGGGAAATGAGCTTCTGGTATGCAGAAAGTGTGAACAATGTGATAATGGTGGAGAAACAGGATTTAAAACGGGCAAATGTGTGACCGTTGGGGATCGGTGGACCATTCCACAACCTAACATGTATGCTTGGCTGCTTTGAATGGCCAACGGATATATGGGGATGAGGTGATGGGAAAGTGATGTGTTAAGGGTGTCTGAGGGTGATGTGGAGGGTAGCAAGTGGAGGGGATGTGACGTGTGGAGGATGAGTGGCGGACGAGGTACGCTGACATAGTAAAGTTGCACGACTTGCAAACAACGATAGCGGAGTGTGTTGTCATGCATTAGAGGCGGTATAGAAAGGATGGTATGGCGGTAGGTCAGAGGGGGGGGTTAGGAAGTAACTGTTTTAGAGAAAGGGGGTTCGACGTAACATATTTACGCCATGTTAGGATGGGGCCCACCAGGAAAAACCACCATATCGGATCCCCCCCCCACCATTAAAGATAGAATGGTTGGGGGGGGGTCTAATATCTCTTGTTGACCATAGATCTGAGAATTTTTTATTCAGCCATTGATCTCAGCGTGCCCTTTAATCATGGAGCACGCAACACATTTTATTGCTGAAACTTAGGATAGTGGCATTTTGTGGGTTTTTCGCATTGTTTCTTTTCATTTTTTTTTCCACCAAGGGGTTAGAACACAACCTTCTAACATCAAACAAAGAATTTCATCCAACATCATGCTTGTTTTATTGAAGGAAATCTATCTAACCTATGTTCTAACTTATTTACCTAACACATTTAACCCAGATTAGATTGTTGGGATAAAAATTACTCTATCCTGGGGCTATTTGATCAAGTTTAAACAGTTTGATCAAATTTATTCACTAACTAACCTATCTGCTTGGCTAAGATTAAACAATTTAGCCAAGTTTTATTCACTAATCTTATCAGCATAAAATAAAAAAGACTTGACCATGATTAAACTTTATGGATCAAGTCATTATTATTGCATGACGCCTTATCCCTATTTCTTTTATGCTCTCTTTTATTCTTTTCTTTCTTTTGAAAATAATTTGCAAAAATGAAATATCATTTACAACCAAATTACACCAAGAGTGAAAATTTTTCATCCACCAATTGATCCTTTGAAACATAGGGTTATAACAGTGGCTCCACTTGGGGATGATGCTCTCCTTGTGAGGTACCAAGAACCTGCTTCCTGATGTCTGTAAAGGTTTTCTCCATTGCTTATTTCTGCTATCTGTTTTGTTTTTATTATGAGAATTTGGTGGCACTGGTCAGTGTCTTAGGGCCTTCTCTGCAGGCTTCAACCATTTGATCAACATCACCTACACACAACCTGAAAGTAAGGAAATGGTATGTACAGTTGATCTGAAAATAGGGGGCTGACTTATTTTGCTATGAAAGCACCCTCTACTCCATTAAAATAAACTTCAGGACCTTGCTCAATGTCTTAGTTTTGCAAGAGGATTTATGTGTCAAGTTTAGGCTTCTTATAGGTGTTTATGTGTGAGGAATTTTTAATGGTTAAATATGTTCTTTAAATATTACAACAACAAACATAACTTACAACAAAATATAACCAACAACTCACAACAATAACAACATGATAAAGGAGTTCACCCCCAACTGGGCTACATCTCCTTGAGCCTCAATCAATGGACTAGGCTCTATGGGATTAGTTTGTCTAAAATTATTTTACAATCTTCTTTTCAACTCCAATGGATTTACTGACTGTACCATTGGGTTCACAATACATAAAAACCCCAAAAGTGACTATTAGAACTTTGAAAACAGACCATGGCTCATATGGGCATGACCTCTTCTATTGGTGGCCTTGAGCTTCCCTGAGCTTCCTTGTGGAAAAAACACATGTAAAATTCCTCAAATTCCTATGAAACCTATCCCAATGAGTTCAGAGCATAACAACTAGTCAATAATGACTATTCAGTCACTGAAAATGGACTTGGGCTCATCTGAGCATGGTCTCCTTCAATGGTGGCCCTAAACTCCCTGAAACTTCAAAGTAGAAAAACCTGCAAAATAAGTCTCCAAATTCCTTTGAAAATTGTACCAATGGATTCAAAACATCCAAAAACCCCTAATTGGGATTTTTCGGCACCTCATTTGGCCAAAAAATGAAGAAGATAGGCCTCCTGCCATTTTCCTCCTTCAAGCTTGTTGTCTCTGGTTCGCCAAAACGCACTCCTATGTGAGTAACCCGGCTTCTGGGCATTTCCTGTGCCTAAACCTAGCACACATGCTGTTCCTGTGAAATGTGTGGAATTTTCGAATAGTTAGCGAACTAATCCCCCAAATCGCGGAGGTGTTGAGTGCATGGGAGGCCATGTGGCCACGCCCCAACACATAAAAAAGGGCACCATTTCAAGGTTGAATGTGGACTCGACAAGTGCCAAGCTCCAATGAGATCCCAACTTGGTTGAGGTTCCCGTGATGACAAGTTTCAAGTGCATGGGGAGGTAACTGTTTGAAAATCCCCATGCATATACTCCATTGAAATAGGTCGTATGGGTATGCACATGTGAACGGGGGCTGGGGCTAAGCCCCAACCCGGACCCCACGCCAAATCATAACAAAGTGAAATTTAAATATAAATTCAAACACATAGCTATTAAGAAACAATGTGTGGGCTAGTGGTAGCCCATACTTTGCGAAGGTGCTCCACCTTGGGCTGAGGTCCGGGATTCGATCCCCATGGACTCCATAAAATTTTAAACACCAAACCACAATAGGGTGCCACGTGGAAGCTAATGCCTCGGCCATGTGGCACCACCCCATTTGCTAATAAAAATGCCACATGTCTCAAAATGATTCGCCCACGTGTCCTGTCAACCAACTACCAACTCATCTCCTGCCACATCATCTTTTCACGTCACTTACCACGTGTGAGGTACGACCTTGCCACGTCAACTATATGGACTGTACAATCAACACATTTTTTCCATGTTTGGCAAATCGAACAAAACACGATATCTCACTCATACGATGTCCATTTGAACCTGTTTGATGTGCGTTGGGTTCGTGAAGATGAGACCTACGCACCTGTTTGTTTTGAAGCGATTCTGAACACTTTGATTTTTGGGATAAATTTTGACCCCTGGTCCAGATTCTGATCACACCTTCCCATTGAAAGGATTTTGGACCCACAAAAGCTGATGATTATATGCCTGAGCTTCAATACTCTTCTACTTCCAAGTTCTATCAATTGATTCTACTCGAAAATTCTTTTTGGCTATCACCTGGGTACCTTGACATGACTTGCACTACCACTGGTTATGTCCCTCAACCACTATTCTCTGGCTATTGCTAACCCATTGTTCTCTTTGTTCTTGGAAGACTTCCAAACTTCCAATTGAGAATCAAGTCCCCCTTGTGAAATCTTTGTCGTCAACACAATTCACTCTACAATGGTTGCAAAATGCTTTCCTGCGACATCTTGTCACAATCCAAGAAAACCATCAATCTTGAAAACAAATTTTATACAAGAATGAAAATGATTCCAACTAACTCTTTTTCTCTTCAAGCAATAATTGTCGCATCTTGTACTTCATCAAAGTACATGGTGTTTTCCTGCATCTTGGTGTACTCAATATCGACTTACAAGCCGACAAACACCATCGACTAAACATAAGTCGAAAAACATGATCGACACAACATAGTCATCAAGACAACATCGACACAAGTCGAGACTCATTTGAAACATATCAACATTCCAAAAGTTGACATTCATGATACACAACCATGTTACATTCATGAGTCACTCATAGTGAAACTATCACAAAGTTCACTGTTTACACACATACAAAATCACATGCATGTGCATAGCTCTTCAACTCTCCTTCGAGTACAAACATAAGTACATAAACCCAAAAACATGTGGGTACATAAGAGCTGAAAATGAAAATCTATATGGCTGCAACAAGTGAGTATCATACCCATCTTTTACATCCTCCTAGCGAAGTTGTGCAACAACAAGAATGCCTTCAAAAGAATCGCATTCACATGCAAACTTGCATCATACAAGTTATAATAAACTGCTGCAACTTGTCATACTTTTAACAGAAAAGCAGACATCAGGTTGAAAAGTGCATCGACAAATAAAGAAATGCAAGCCCTACTTGTTCAAGAAATCTAACCATTTCTTACCAAGCCGATTCAATGGTGACTTTTTCTGCTGAAAATCGTCTTCTTGTGAATCATCTTGACTCACATCGATGATGGAATATCCTCTTCCATTATTGCCAGTCTCTTTATCCATCTGCTTCTCGTGCTTTTGATGAGTGGTTGGATGCAATGCCCAACATTGGTCAATGAGATGACCTCTCTTCTGGCAGTGAGTGCAAATCTTTTGCATCTTCTTTTCAAGTTGCCTTTGCTTGGAAAGTTTCCTGAATGTGGTCAATCTTTTCCAACATCTTGAAACATGATGGTTATATAAACCACAATATGTACATGGACCTTTTCTCCCATTTTTACATGAAAATTTACCATGCTTAACATAATCAAAAGCAACCGAATTAAAGGCAGAAATATACCTTGAACATTCACCTTTATTGCCTTCTTGAGGAGGTGAATTTGAAGAGTTACCAACTCTCCTTTTAAGACCAACAAAAAATTTCTTGTCCTCATGGTTGTCACAACTCTCTTGTTTCATACATTTGCATTCATCTTGAACACATACTTTGCATGCTTGAGGGACTGAACTTGTAACAAAAGTTGTTCTTGGAATTGTTTCCCTTGTCTCTTCAACTTTGGAATATGCTCCATATTCCTGTTCATATCCAAGACCACAATACTTGGGCCTATCCTCAACAACAATAGGCTCAACAATGCCTTGTGCATGCTTGCCTAACCCTCTACCTTCATAGCCCATTTTTAACAATAACTTGGACCCTATTCCTCTAGTGTGATTTTCAAAAA